>PVKE010002945.1:0-76881 GCA_004027555.1 Craseonycteris thonglongyai
ATGATGCAGTAGTTACTGCTTGTGACTTCAACCTTGGCTTTTTAAAAACGCTTTGTTGATTTGTTAATTGAGTTTTAAGATCCCTAACTTTATGTTTTCTCAGTTCAGAATTTGGTGGATAATCTGTTTGATACTTGTTATGTAAAGCTAAAAAATGTCTCTCCAGATTACCCTATTTAGCAATGGCTACCGAGGTAAGACATATTAAACAACAACATTTATCATTCACCATTGTAAAAAAGTAATCGAGTTCCCATTCTTCATTGAAGTGGTAAGTTTTCGATTTTTTCGGTTTACTACTCATGTTCATGGGTATACTAGAATGCAAAGAAATATGACAATTTAAAGAATAAATATTGAATTAAATATTTTTCTAGAAAATTCAAAAACTCATGAACTGCGGCAATTATCTCCGTTACATTGAGAGAAATAATAACAATACTGCATATTACGATTGGGGACAACAATACAAGTATATTAAAATCTAATATAGATATATTCAAATTTACAAGAAGTATGTTAAAGTGACAATATATTTATTACGGTTTATAATACTGACTTCTTAATTTAAATAGAATTATTGTTATTCCTAATATATTTGTAATACTGTCCCTTATTTTTCTCTCAGTGTAATGACCGCAGTTTAGAGATCTGTTGCTGAGAATGCTCACTTATCAAGTAAATAGATAGGTAAGAAAAGCAATTTAATTTAAAACAAAGAAAAGGTACTCACATTTTAAACAGAAGAAAAATTGAAACTCAACGTGGTCACCGAGGATAAATAATATTGATTGATAATAATACTGTTAATACAAAAGAAAAGAAGCTACCGTATGACACTACCAAATATTCAAGCTTACTGACTGTTCTTCGATGAGTCGAGTCGTAACTGTTGCGTTCACGCGTTTCGTCCAGTGACAAGTGTAACATATAAGTCAAAATGTATTGTCTGGGTGGGCAGAGATCACAGTGTCAGGCTGTCAGAATTCTAGGAATTTATGACCTTGGCAAATTCCCAGAATGCATTAAACTATTGCTAGAAAGTTTTGTCTTCTACAATCGCTTCAAAGTCCATGGTACACGGATTTCCACCCCAGACATTGCGAGCGATCAACGATCGACCAAAATTGGCCTCACGATCAACGTGGTCAACTTGTTGGCCGCCCCTGGTCATTCTTATTGTTGCTCCTTTGAAGGTACTGTGCTCTCTCCACCTATGACTACTTACCTGCTTTTCTGTTTGTTATGAGTTTTCAACAGTTTTTCTATAATCTCCCCAGGGGTGGTTTTCTTTGTATTTATCTTACCTGAGCTTCCTGATTCCAGTTATTACATATTTTGTTTTTAGAGTTTTTATCTCTTTCTCTTCTTCATATATTCTTATTACCTGGTCACATTCTCTATATTTTCATTAATTTTCTTCATGCCTTTCTTTGTTTTGTTGCACATTTCTATCAGAGTTATTTCTTTAGTATCTGGGTCACCAGTGTTCTGTCTGTTTATCCCTCTTAGTTTTTGATAATTGGTCTTGTCTCCTGGAATGCCTGGTAATTTTTCACTGAATGCTGTGTATTGTATATTAAGATATTATAGAGACTATGGATGATATCTTTAGAGAGGATTTCCCTTTCCTTTTCTAGACAGATATAGTGGGGCTGGTTGCCTGACAGAGAGAAACAGAGACAGAGAGAAGGGGGAGGGCCCAGAACAGTCTCCATAGTTGACAGCATTAGTTTTCCATATAGTTTCACTCCACAGGTGGGCACAGGGCTGCGCAGGGCAGGAACTGGGCCGGGAGCCTCCTGCATAGGCCCCGGCAAGAACTGAACTGGGGGCACACCCCAGCATGTGGGAGCGCATGGGCTGGGGCCGGGATTCGATCCTTGGTCCCCGGGGTTTCAAAGCGAGCGCTTAACCCACTGAGCCATCCCAGCTTTCCCCAATATTTTCTTACTGAGATAAAATTCACGATTTTAAAGTGTACTATTCAGTGATTTTTGGTATATTCATAAGGTTGTCTACCCATCACCACTGTCTAATTTCAGAACATTTTTATCACCCCACAAAGAAACCCTGAAAGCAGCCACTCTGATTACCCTGCCCCCAGCCCCTAGCAACCACTATCTTACCTTCTGTCTGTTCTGGGCATTTCTATAAATGCCATCATACAATGTGTGACCTTTTATGTCTGACTTCTTTAACTTAGCATAATGACTAAGCCAACTATATATGTGGGGGGGGGGGGGGGAGAGCGTATAAAATATATACCTAGCACCATTTGCTGAAAATACAGTTCTTTTCCTATTGAATGGTATTGATAATCTTGTTGAAAAGCATTTGACCGTATGTGTGAGGATTTATTTCTGGGCTCTCAATTCTTTTTTATTGATTGATATGCCTGTTTTTATGCTAGTACCACAGTTATGATGCTGTAGCTTTGGAGTAAGATCTGAAATTAGGAAGTGTGAGTCCTCCAACTTTGTTCTTTTTCAAAATTGTTTTTGTCAGTAAAGTTTTACTGGAACACAACTACGGTATATTTGTTCACTCGTTTGCTGATATATGGCTGCTTTAGAGCTACAGTGGCAAAGATGAGTTGCAACAGAGACCTTATAAGGCACAAAACCTAAAGTATTTACTATCTGGCCCTTTATAGAAAAAGTTTGCCAATCCCTGAACACTAAAACTCCCTGCTCATTTTCCAGGCTGTAGTGGATTGTACCACAAATAAGTAAAGGAAAAAGAAAACTAGGGACTGCCAGGAAAGCTCAGCAGTTGAGCACTTGCCTCGCAATTGTAAGGTCCGGGGTTCGATTCCCTGGCTCAGCCAGTGCAACCCCCCCTCTACTGAAAAGCCACACAACTGGTAACTGCCAGGATGGCTCAGTGACAAAGGTTCTGGCCTCCAGTTTGGGAGGCCCCCAGTTCGTTTCCCGCCCCACATGGCCCCATGTTTATCTGTGTGGAATGAAACCATGTCACAACTAATGATGTACAACTATGGAGACTGCTCTTGGCCCTCTCCCTTCTCTCTCTCTCTCTTTCTCTTTGTCTCTCTCTCACCTCTCAAACAATAAAATAAATCTTAAAAAAAAAAAAAGAAAAGAGTGTGTATAAAGATATTGTGCCACTCTAGATGCAAATGAAAAATTATAAGTAGCCCAAATGCCCAGCAGCAGGAGAATGGCAAAGCATTTTGTAATATGCTAAAGCCTGCCATTAAAATGAATATATGGACTGTCTAGGAAATATTTAGATATAACAAGTGATCAAAAGCAGAACACAAAATGATGTGTATTCTTTGATTATCAATATAAAATAAGCAAATATATATTTACAAATATGGAGAAGTTGAAATATAAATAATTTAGAGATTAGTGCTTGTTATATTTGTATTTTCCATTGAAACTTCTAAAGTTCAAAAAAAATTAAGAGCTTTTGGTTCTAGAAAATCTGAAACAATTAAAAAAAAAAAAAGAAGGGAAGAAACAGTGGGGAAAATGAACCCCATGTACTCTCTTCAATAATTGCAAATACATGGCTAGTCTTGTTTCATTCATTACCCCCAACCTTGGATTATTTGAAAGTAGATCCTTAAAGTAACATTTAACCTGTAAAAACTTCAGAGTGTATTTATTCTCTAACATACAAGTTTTTTTGAAAACCAAGCAAAGATATTACCATATCATACTCAAATTTTTAAAATCAATAATTCCTTATGAACTATTCAGATAATTCCTGATTTTAAATAATAATCTTAAAAATAATTTTAAAAATTGTTTTTGCTGTTAATTTATTAAAATCCCTATAAGGTCCACATTGAATTGATTTGTCTTTAAATCTGTGTAATATATGAGCTTTCCCTATTTCTTTTTTTTTTTTTTTTTTCTTGCAACTTATTTGTAAGGGAAAAGGATTCACTTATTCTGTAGTTTTGCACATGTCTAGATTTTGCTCATTGCATTTCTGTGGTCTCATTTATTAAATTTAACCTAGTCCTTTGTCTCCTGTATTTTTGCAAACTGGGAGTGAGATATCAAGGTGTGTTCAGTTTCAGGTTCAGGGTTTTGGCACACATACGTCATAGGGTTTGGTGTATACATCCTGTTGCATCCTGTCAGGAGGCACATGGTAAGGCTTAGAATCCACTGAGCTTCATTTATACAGATGGGATTGGGGAGGAAGAAGAAATGGATCAGCTGGAGAAAGGGTCCTAGAAGTATTTGTACCCTGTGCCCCAGTGAATGAAATGTAGGGATTTTTCTTTCAAAGCTCCTCATTTGCCAAGTCATATTTTTCTAGGTGGCATTCATACCTAATTCCTGAGAAGCATGTGTAGGTGTTCATTGGTGATTACTCCTCACAGCTGGCTCATGTGAAGGAGAAAGTTCAGGGATATTTACAACCAGATCTGAATCTGTGATCCTGAACTTGGGTGGGAATAGTCATTGACTTTCAAACCATGCAGACACTAATTTCCTTTTGTTGTCTAACAAAGCACATGTCTCTTAACCTCCCTGTTGAACCTTTTCTCTTTTTTCCTCAGTGGCTTTAGTGGATTATTCTAGAATTTGGGGGAGGGCTATTTTTTGAAAGTTTAATCATTTTAATTAGATTGTAAGTTTACATGGTTCAATATTCAGAAGGTACAAAGGGGCATGTAATGAAAAGTTACATTTTGATTTGAGGAAAAATTCTAGAACTTTTGAAATAAGGTTTATTATTAAGAATAATTTAAGATATGATATAACATTATGTAGAAACCAGATATTTCATAATAAGCATCATGAAGCAGCAATACTTATGTGACAACAAACTTGAAATATTAGCACATCCATAAACTAAAGCTCTCTAACAAGCAAACAGCAGTTGTTGAACCCAGAAGCTAAGGATTCATTGAAGGCATTCTGGGTGGTAAGGAGCTGGTTTAGACCTGCGCCCTCTATATAAGGAAAGGGGAAGCCTGTGTCTGAACTAAGTGTGCATGAGAATTTTATATGCTATATCTAATGTTAAAATTGCTACCTCATTTGGCCATATTCAACCCCATGCCAGGTAGGAATTCATAGCCAAACCTCACAAGCTAGAATGTTTAATAGTGAATTTGTTTGTGAGGTTGAAAGGCTATCAGGTTCTGTTCTTCCTCCTCCCAGAGGCAGTCCACTCTTCAAGGCAGAAACCAGAAGAAAGAGATACATCAGTTGGCAACAGTGTCCCACTTTCCAGCAGATCAAGTTCAAACCCTTTGGCCTAACATTCAAGACCTGCCCTCTATACTTTAACTCTGTCCTATCTGCCTCCTCTCTAACTTTGCCTCCCAACTCTTTCTCCAAGTGGTTACTCAATAAACTTGCTTGTGAAATAGGAACAAAACAAAAGGCCTTAAGGTCAGGAGAGGATCAGAGGTCATTATCAAAACCAGGTCAGAGGACCCAGTAAAACACCAAGGTGAAGTGTTCCAACCCAGCCCCAAATGTAATTGGTAGGCTAAGGGGCAATGTTGGTGCAAGTGGCCACTTAGCAACAGATACCCCTCTTTGGGTGTCCGCTGTCCAGACACCTGTTCTTTTGAGGGGAGGAATTTGATGGCCCTGCTTTTTTAGGAGGGAAGAATTCAGGGCTGCAAGTTGGGAGGAAGGTGACAGTAGTGTTATGTGACAATGCTATGGAAGTAGCTCTTTGAAGGCGTGAGGGGCCTGAAGAATGTTAGCTCTTCTTAAGGAAAACAGGTTGCTGAGCTTCCCTCCTGTGGTGCTTCACATGGATATGGGAGAGGCCGTGTGAGGAGGTCGTGGACTTGGGAGGGCAGTTAGACTGGTAGCTCCATTTGGAGCCTCTCTTGTAGTTCTCACGTCTGGCTGGGCACACGAGCAGTGGCACCGTGCTTCCTCGGCAGTTGGAATGTGTCCCTGCGCCAAGGCTCATGTTGCATTCCCCATGCTTTGTGCCACCCAGACTCCCAGTCTTTGGAAGGCTTCTTGTCAGAGGCCTGCTGTGGATCCAGTGGTAATAGATCGGTGTGTGGGGGGGGGGGGGGGACTTTGATGTTTTAACCTCTTGCTCCTGTAACGGTATTGCAGTGTCCTAACCTGAACAATCCTTGTCTAGTGCCTTCCTTGGCCATTTCCCCTTTGCTCTTCAAAAAGCAAAGGATATCTACCTGAAACCTGCAGTGGTCTCTCACTGTGAAGGCCCAGGAAGATGCTTCCAGAGCTGCGGAGTGACTCACCCTGGGTGCATGCGTGCACACCTGTCCACCCCAGCTATCGTCCTCCATCCTCCACTTTTACAATGGCCACCGTAGCTTCCCTTCCCCACCCAAGCAGTGGAAGGAGATGCTAGGAAGAAGAGGTCTTGGAAGTAGACCTCCCTGCGATGGAGCTTGACTTCTGTGCCAACATTCAGGAAGGATCTGGAGTCCACACCTAAGTCTGCCCCGGAGAAGGGATCTTAGAAGGAGATAGGGAAGTGGTTGTTGGGTTGGAAGGCCCCTCCTGATGCTGTTTTGCTTACTCATTTTAGCCAGTATTGAACGTAATTTTCCTAATTTTTTTTCCTAATTTTTTCCTAATTTTAATTTAATTAATTTAATTTAATTAATTAAAATTAAATTATTAATTAATAATTAATTTCCTAATTTTTCTACCTTATTTGAAGTCTCTGTTCCATTTGCTTATGCCCCTGTATCTGCCTAGAATGTTCTTTTTGTCCTCCTTTTCTAGCTGGCACCTACCCATTCTATTATCCTGTTACCTTAAATCCAGATCTCTCCTTTCCCAAGGAAGTGCTTCTTTACCCAGCCCTAAGCAAGGCTGGATTAGGTGTGCTTTTCCCAGATGTTGCTGTTAGGCACTCATCTCATGTATGTGTGTTTCCCCATGTGGGCCATCCCATTGCACCTCGGCACAGGGCCTGGTACATAGCAGACACTTAAATGGGCGTTAGGCTGAACTAAAGGCAGGAGCAACGAGGCAACACAGGTGTTTTGTGAAGATGTGGTCTACAACCTTGTGTGTGTGTGTATAATAACAAAATGCAGTTTGCACAGGTCGTTTCTTTTTTTTTTAATAATTCATGTTTTATTATTTTTAGTTTTTTTTAAAGTATAGTTGACATTCAATATTTCAGTTTCAGGTATGTAGTGGTAAGACATATATGTAATTTCTAAGTGATTCCCCCATAAGTCTGATACCACCTGGCACAATACTATTACAATAGTATTGACTATATTCCCTGTGCTACACCATACATCCCCATGACTATTTTTGTAACTGCCAATTAGTGCTCCTTAACCCCTTCACCTTGTTCACCCACCCCAGTTCCCTGCCATCTGGCAACCATCAGTTTGTTCTGTATATCTATGAGTTTGTTTCTGTTTTGTTTGTTTGTTTATTTTGTTTTATATATTCCACATATAAGTGAAATTATATGGTATTTGTCTTTCTCTCTCTGACTTATTTCATATAGCATAATACCCTCTAGGTCCATCTATGTTGTTAAAAATGGTAAGATTTTATTTTATTTATTTTATTTTATTCTATTTATGGTAGAGTAATACTCCATGGTATAAGCGTATAAGCGTACCACAATTTCTTTATCCAGTCATCTGTTAATGGACATTTCATATCTTGGCTATTGTAACTAGCACTGTAGTGAACATAGGAGAGTGTGTGTGTGTGTGTGTGTGTATATATTTTTTTATTTTATTTTTTTTTCAAAGTAGTGTTTTGAATTTCTTTGGATATATACCCAGAGGTGGAATTGCTGGGTCATAAAGTAGTTCTATTTTTAATTTTTTTGAGGAACCTCCGTACTGTTTTCCATAGTGGCTGAACCAATTTGCAGTCCCACTAACAGTGCGCAAGGGTTCCCTTTTCTCTGCATCTTTGCCAACACTGTGGTTGATTTATTGATGATGGCCATCTGACAGGAGTGAGGTGGTTTTAATTTGCATCTGTGATGATTAGTGATGTTGATCATCTTTTCATGTGTCTATTGGCCACAGATCCTCTTTGGAGAACTGTATTCAGATACTCTGCCCATTTGTTAATTGGATTGTCTAGAAAACAAACTTCTCAAAGGGAATGGATCTTACAAATATTCCTTGAGACATCTAAGACAGTACTTGCTGTGTTGTAAGCCCTCTTTAAATGGCTGGTGAATTGAATGAGTGAACACTTTAAGACACTGAAAGGCGGAGTTTTCTCCCTGTTGGCAGATGAGACTTGCCTAGAGTCACACAAGTGAGTATGAGCTGTATTTGGAACCCAGCTTTTCCTTTCTAAGGAGCCTGAGGCCATGAAACTTCCTTACTCTGATCATGGTGCTAGATTATAGCAAGAGTGATGGCTATCAGTTTTTGTGAGCCTTCCCTGGACCAGGCTTAGTGCTAGGCACGTGCACTGTTCAGTCCTCATGATAGCTCTGAATGAGACACCACTGTCCTCATTTGATAGGCTAGTCCACTGGGGTTCAGAGAGATGTAAGTAACTTGCTTTTTTAATCACCAGCTAATGGGTTACTGAGTTAAATTTTGAACCCAGGTGTGTCTGGCATTGAAACTCATTTCCTCCCCCAGTAAAAGTTGGTCTCTGACCCCTCTTTCCCCTTGACTTTTCAGACCCATCCCTGGAAGATATGTGTGGCACTGAGTGTGCCCAGCTGGGGGAAGATGGGCAGCAGCCACCACGGTGCACTTCAACTACCTCATCTCAGTCTGAGCCTTCAGAGCAGCTTAGGCACCACCAAGGCAAGAGCCTAGCCTCCGAGGACCCCAAAAAGAAGAGAGCTCAGAAGCCCTCCCACATGAGGAGAAACATACGGTGAGCCATGCTCCTGGTCAGAGGAGGGGGGAGGGAGGAGGGTGTGACCTTTGTTTGAAGGCTGGACTGCTCTGAGCAGGAGAGTCCTCTTTCTGAAGGAGAAAAGTGTAAGCTTTGTGTCCCCCATGAATCGTGAAGATGCCACTTAGGGCCACTCCTGTCTGAGGAGCCAGGGCAGGTGAGGCCGGCACCTTACACTGTGGGGAGTGTCCCACTCTCTGCAGGCCCCAAGGATGATTGCATGCTCTAGTGGGACTGTTTCTTCCTTTATATTTCCCCAGAGTCTCAAAGCAAGTGAAAATAAAAGAAGTTGAGGTTTCATCTTCTTAGAACTCAGCTTCCATTGGCAGGGGGCTGTCTGGTTCCTAGCAGGGCTTCTTCCTTGACATAAGAAATCAGCAGATGGGAACTTCCTTAACCACCCAAATTCCAAGGAGCCCGTCCTTCTACCAAGTAACAATTTTGATATTGAAAGGAGATAAATAATGTCTTTTTCTCCTCCTACCCACATCTTTATTTTTTTGAAACATCATGACAACTGAGAAATATGACTCAAAGCTTGGGAAGTAAGGATGTATCATCACCCATAGTCCTCCTGTCCCATATACCAACTCCATGGTTAATGCTGCTTTTCAGCTTTTGTGAATCACACATTTTACTCTTGATCTGTTAGAACAGAAATGAGCCAACAGAGGCATCTGCCAGGAAGTTAAATGACATGGAAACAGTATAAGATATAAGCATAGAACCACCTGAGCCTTGAGGTTCCTTTTTTTATTTTCTTTAACTGGCTCATTGCAGGGGTTTAGTGGAACTGATGTGTCTCCTCCTTCCATGTCAGCTCTGAGTGCAGCAATGATTATTTCCCTCTTTAGTTTGACATTACATTGCCCAGATCTCAAGTGAACCCAAGTGCTTACCTCACTATCTCATGGTAATGTTTAGAAAGCTGCTTCGGGAGGACCAGTTGGAGCCAGTTACCAAAGCAGCACAACAGGAAGAGTTGGAAAGGCGGAAACGCCTAGAGCAGCAGAGAAAGGATTATGCAGCCCCCATCCCCACCGTTCCCTTGGAGTTTCTTCCAGGTAAGCAGTGGAGGTGGCAGGAAAGGCCCTAAACTGCAGGGGGAAGAGGCACTCAGTGTGCACAGTGGTCGCCTGACAGACCTGGAACAAGGGCTTGGCCTCTTGGAGCCCTTTCAAGCCATTCAGCTGCTTGGGAGCGCACGATCAGAGGAAGCTGATTTACAAAGTCAGGATGGATAAAATGTACGCCTCAAATTGATCTTATTTAGAACCCCCCACAATTTTGTATCTTAACATGACAGGGAGTGGGACCTTTTCTAGTCGTCAGATGGACATTAGGAAGTAAGAACCAGTGGAAAAGAGGGGATTTTGAAACAGAGCTTAGGTTTTTGAGGTGCCCTCTACTTCTCTCCTCAGGGGACAGTCCCGGTGAGAACAACAAAGGAGGCAGGATGGTGAATGGTTTGGGGAAATATGTTTGAACGTAGTCAAAACATGTGGTTTTGACATTGCCTTCCATCTTTTCCTAGAGGAAATTGTCTTAAGAGCAAGCGATGGTCCCCAACTGCCTCCTCGGGTCTTGGCCCAGGAAGTCATTTGCTTGGACAGTAGCAGTGGCAGCGAGGATGAGGAAAGCAGTCGAGATGGTAAGATTGAGCCAGAAGTACACCTTCTTCCTCCTGACCCTGCTCACACCAAGAGATTAGCTGTACCTGTGAACAGAAAAGAGTTCAGTCCTTCCTCATTCTCTTTGAGGTCTTACTGTGACAAGTTTCCCTGAGTCTTCTTGTAAAGTTAAGTTTTCTCCATGTCTTAACTTGAAGCCGGAAGAGAGAAATAATAAAAATCAAAATTTGCACAAATGATGATGAGTTCTACCTTTGTTTTCATGCTCTTTGGCTATAACAATGGGCAGTAAGTTACCTCCGCTCCTTGGGTTTTGTTTTGTTGGCTGTCTCAGAGGTGATTGAGCTGAGCTCTGGAGAGGAGGACACTCTGCACATTGTTGACAGCAGTGAGTCTGTCAGTGAGGAGGACGAGGAAGAGGAGAAAGGTGGCACCCACGTGAACGACGCCTTAAATCAGCGCGATGCCCTAGGACGGGTCCTCGTCAACCTAAACCACCCTCCAGAGGAGGAGAATGTCTTCCTGGCCCCGCAGTTGGCACGAGCAGTGAAACCTCATCAGGTACAGCGAATCTTGACACTTTTGTTCGATTCCTTTCAGCTTCCTTGCTGTGGACATCGCCTGCTGGTGGATGTTGGCATCCCAGCCTGTGGCGTACTTGTTTGGTACCACAAGCCGCCATTGGAAAGGCCTGCTCCTTCTTCCTAGCAGTTGATGCTTCAGGACACCTGATGCATGGGAAGGGACAAGCCTCAGGTTTGCCCTGTCATGTAGAAGGTGCCGGGTCTCTTGGCTTAATAATAATCTTGAACCTCCTATGGGATCTGAAGACTGATTGAGATGCTCTCTGGAAAGCAGTGCATTGATTAGGAAGGGATACAAGCATGAGAAATCTGAGGGCCTTGCTGATAGGAGAGAGCAGAGTAGTTTATGTTGACCCAGAGCCTAGACCCAGGACCGGGGAGTGAAGGCTTCATAAAGGCAGGATTCTCAGCATAAGAACCCTGACAGTCAGAACTGCTCCTCATGGAACAGGCTGCCTGAGGTAAGCTGCCAAGGGCAGGCAGGCCAAGGCCGAGTGAAAGACCATGCCAGGAATGTGGTTCTGCAGACTCTTGCCTGGGATGGACCACTGTACCAGGTGACTGTTCTTTGTGTTTTCTCCAAGAAAACTGTCACCAGCCCATAGATTAGTGAGGGTACAGGAAACTTCTGTAGTCGTCCACACCCGCTGTCTGGTGAGATGCCTGCTCATTTACTTAATTCTGACTAATTCCAGAGTGAGTAAAACTAGAGGCCTGGCCTGGCCAGCCCTCCTGACATTTGTCTCTATGTGTTCCTTGTCAGATTGGCGGGATCCGGTTCTTGTATGATAACTTGGTTGAGTCCCTGGAGAGGTTTAAGACCAGTAGTGGCTTTGGCTGTATCCTGGCCCACAGCATGGGTCTGGGGAAAACTTTGCAAGTGATCTCCTTCGTCGACGTCCTCTTCCGCCACACGCCAGCCAAAACTGTCCTTGCCATTGTGCCGGTAAGAGTCTGGGGAGGCAACCCCACTTAGTTGCCCCTCTGAAGAGCTCTGAGTTAACACCTTACTGGGCACCAAAGGCTGAATGAGCTCAACTCTGAGCTTGTTCCTTAAAACTCTCTGTTTGGACTTGGCTTCCTGACAGGTTAATACTCTCCAGAATTGGCTGGCAGAGTTCAACATGTGGCTCCCGGCCTCTGAAGCCCTCCCAGCTGACAACAAGCCTGAAGAAGTTCAGCCTCGATTCTTTAAAGTTCACATCTTGAATGATGAGCACAAGTAGGTGGCCTGCCCTCTCCTCTCTGCCCTTTTCCTTTTAGACTTCTTCCCGGGATCTGGATATCAAGGCAGTCTGTTTGGGTATATGCCCTGACCCCCCAGATTCCTTCTGGCTTCCTGAGGTGCCCCTGTCTCTCCTCTTGCTGCTCATATTTTCTCTGCCTCGCTTTCCAGTAAA
Source organism: Craseonycteris thonglongyai (assembly GCA_004027555.1). Lineage (NCBI taxonomy): Eukaryota > Metazoa > Chordata > Mammalia > Chiroptera > Craseonycteridae > Craseonycteris > Craseonycteris thonglongyai. The sequence goes on from PVKE010002945.1 coordinate 12,459, forward strand.
GCCAGAGTTATGTGGCCTGGGAAGCTGCTTGTGTGTTGTGCTTGAGGATGCTTTTATATCCTGAAAACTCCACACACATTATCACGTTCCCCCATGTGCAGCAGTAAATTTCAACATGATAAAAGGAAACTTTCCACTTTCTAACTGTTCACCTTTTACATTTCTCTTTCCTGAGCAGCTCATCAGTTTCTTCTTTTAACACCAATCTACAGTTGACCTTTAATGGTACAACTTCCAGGCTTTGAAAGGTGCAAACCTTTTTTTGTTTTAGATTTGAAGGAAAGTATTTATATTCCCACTCCACATAGTCAAGCTGATTTCCCAAACCCTAAAGCTCTTTCTTGGTCCAAGCCAGCTGCCCACACTAGCCTTTCCCCTCCGTCACTGGCCCAGATGTTGAGAAGGCGACTTACTTTCCTGTTGTGATGTTTGGCCCCACAGGTGGTTGATCACCTGTTCTTCTCTCTCAGATGGCAGGACTGTTGGTCTACATGAGTTAATGAAATACAGCTAGGACCCAGTGGTTTTGGAGTGAAGGGACTGTGCTGGGTGTCCTCAGTCTCTCTCTCTCCCTTACTGCCTGTCCTCGGCTCTTTATTCATCTTGGCCTGGGCAGGTGAAACGTACAGCGTTGCCGCTGCTTTTAGTACCTTCTAGTTATTATAGGAATAACTTGAAATTCTCCCCCAAATATAGACTTGACATCATGTGTGTACATCCAAGGGGGTTTTCGCCTTTGCTTGCCTGGTGCTGTTGAATTTTCTTTTTTTTTTTTTTTGCCATTCAATCATCATCAGTGACCCTGTCCATTCTTAGTGCAATAGTATCTTTAGGATGCTGGGACAGTCCCTGGCAGCTGGCCAACCGTGTGATGCTGCCACATGAAGTCTGTGGCCGTCAGGAGTTCTGAATGTACGTCAGCACAGCTTTGATTGTGAGGAACCAGCCCTGGGGAGCAGTGGAAGCAATCAGGTTTCCTCTCTGTTCACTCTTGCAGGACCACACCGGCTCGTGCTAAAGTGATGGCTGACTGGGTGTCAGAGGGTGGGGTGATGCTGATGGGGTACGAAATGTACAGACTCCTCACCCTGAAGAAATCCTTTGCCACCGGCAGACCGAAGAAATCCAAGAAACGCTCTCACCCGGTCATCATTGATCTGGATGAGGAAGACCGACAGCAGGAGTTTCGGAGAGGTGGGCAGCCTGTCCCAAGAATGCTCTTAGCTGTGTTTCAGGAAAATAGAAGTAGTGTCTGCAGTAGCACCTGGTCGCATGTGACACGTTATTGATGTGAGTTGTGTGGTCCCTAAGATAGTGGGATGAGCTTCTGGCTCCCAGAAGGCACTGCTTTCTTGGCAGGCAGGGGACTTCTGGGTAGGCCAGGCCAGAGACTGGCTCCGAGGAGGCTCCCTTGCACATCAGACCTCGTTTCACTCACAGAACAGTTGGGAGAGAAGTTGTTCCCTTTACTACCTCGAGATGTTCTGAGACAGCCTTAAGAAAATATAAAGCATATAAGTCACTGATACACAGAGTAGTAGTAATAGTTTGTGAATTTACAAAGCAAAAATTTATCCCAGCTTTTTAGTGAAAGCCATTTCTCCCATAGTTCTATGCACTTTTCTAAGGGGCCTTTGCCTATTTGGGGAAGAAGGTCAGGCTCAGGGGCTGTGATTTCATAGGTCTCTTCATCTGTGAGATTATGCTCCTTCTAGGTTCACTACTGTTAGAGAGCTGGGATGAGTTTGCCTTTAGCAGTCACTGGCGGGCAACTCTTAAGAAGACCTGTCCTTCAGCTAGCTCCCACCAGCCCGCCCTCAGATGGTACCAACTTACTGACAGGTATTGGTGAGAGCCAACTGAGTGTCTGGATTATTCCTATCAGTGTCATCCATATTTATTTTTAATCCCAGGCCCATTCTCTGCAAAGCCATGCTCCCTGCTGCCTAGGTGGTATAAGCCTTAGGAATGCAAGTCAGTTTTACTCTTAGCCTAAAGAGACAAAAAATAAGGAAAGAGGGAAAAGAGGTATTTACTTCAAGAGTCAACAGGCCAGGCTAGCATGCCACACCAAAAGCACAGGACCTTAAATGGCTGGGTCCCTTTCGCCAATGGGGGCTGACTCTTGCTTTCCTGCTTCCTTCATGTCTTCTGTCTCCTCCAGGGTGCACCCCCTACTTCTCATATTGTTGACTAAGAGCAGACCCTCTCACCCTCTGACTCCGGATCCTCTTCCCTCCCTAGAGTTTGAGAAGGCCTTGTGTCGTCCTGGCCCTGATGTGGTGATCTGTGACGAGGGACACCGCATCAAAAACTGCCAGGCCAGCACCTCGCAGGCCCTGAAGAACATACGTTCTCGTCGCCGGGTGGTGCTCACTGGGTACCCCCTGCAGAACAACCTCATCGAGTACTGGTGCATGGTGGACTTTGTGCGCCCAGACTTCCTTGGCACACGGCAGGAGTTCAGCAACATGTTTGAGCGGCCCATCCTGAACGGGCAGTGTGTGGACAGCACGCCCCAGGATGTGCGCCTCATGCGGTACCGGAGCCATGTCCTGCACAGCCTCCTGGAGGGCTTTGTGCAGAGGTGAGCATCCACGGTCCTCTGCCCGGATCCTCAGCAAGCGCCTGTGGAGGCAGGCCTGCCACGGCTTTCCTGAGGGGAGCTGTTACAGCAGGAATGGCCCTGCCCACGGGGGCAATAGTCAAGCCCGCATTTTGCTCAGTAACTTTTCCTGACTAGTTTGCAGATGGTGGGTGCCCACTGCTTGAATCCTCTGAAAGTTTGGCCTAGAAGTGCTTCTCTCCAAAGTTAACGGGTTGACTAGGGATCCCTGCCGTGTAGCTGCTGAGAGGGGCGAGAGCTAGCTGCTGCTGATGGTGACAGCACGGGAGTGGTGGTTCCAAGGGGCGTGGCCTCGCCCATGGTGGCATCTCGGTACCTGCGGCTTAGGCTAGTATAAAGCAGCCTCCTTGTTTGTCCCTGTTAAGATGGCTTGTGTGGAGAAAGGTTAGAGAAATAGCCCGGGACGATCGGGGTGAGAACCTGGAATTCTGGTCTCTGCCACCCAGTCAGTGGCCTGGTGCCAGTCACTCTGCCTCTTACTTTAGTTTTCATCCTTAAAATGAGCTGCTGCTGATGGTTGCTGATCCAGTCCTCGTCTCAAGGCTGCTGTGAATGTTGATTCCCTGGCCTAGAGGGACCTGTGGCAGAAATGCGGGGTTCTATTTTTATCCTGCACTGACCCCTCCTGGCCACACCGCCTTGTTAGTTCTGATCTCTGCCTTTGTAGGAGAGGCCACACTGTGCTGAAGATTCATCTCCCTGCCAAGGAGGAAAATGTGATTCTGGTGCGGCTGTCCAAGATCCAGCGAGATCTGTACACGCAGTTCATGGACCGCTTCCGGGACTGTGGCAGCAGTGGCTGGCTGGGGCTGAACCCCCTCAAGGCTTTCTGTGTGTGCTGCAAGGTGTGTTGAGGCCTCGGGGAATGCTGCCATACAGACTAAGGATGCACGTGGTCCCCCCGAGGGAGGTCTTGATAAAGGAGGACTGAAGTCAGAGGTGCCACCTCAGTTCCTGGCACTGGAGGACTGGGGGCTCCAAGGACAGATGTGTTGACTGGGTGCTGCACCATTCCCTGGGGTGCCACTCGGCGGCAGTAGTGCAAATAGTGCCCCTTGTGGTGATACTCAGCTGTACAACTTGTTACACCAAACTTAGGAAATCACTCCTTGCTCGTTGATTTCTTTAACTGGAAAAAGTGGGTGATGGCGGAACATTGGGGGGCACCGTTTCTGACTGCCAGCATGATCAGGATTCAAGACAAGTTGTTAGGGGGGCTTCCATTGGATTCTATAGCTAATGAGACTGAGGTAATGCTTCCACTGGTTTGGGGACATCATGGCCCAGGTACCTTTAGCACTAACAGGTTGATGAACCCTGACTTGCCTTTGTCTTGGCCAAGTTCTCCCAGTTGCCTCACAAGGGACCTGTTTCTTTGACAGCTCCAGCTGGCCTCATGGGCATTAAGCCCGACTGACCACTACTTTAGTAAGTCAGCGGAAGGTGTGTGTCTGGGGACAGATGGAGTTTCAAATGTCTATAGCCACAGTCCTAGAGACCAGGGCCAGGAATGTGAAGCAGACATGGTCCATGAGTGTGTGGCAGTGCTGACACACCCTGCCTACCCTCCCCCTTTCTTCTCCCCAGGAACTTTTAGCTCTGCCAGGAATAGTCCAGGAATGACTTCTGGTTGGTCATCAGATACCTTTATCCATAGGGAGAGACTCATCTTGATTCATACAGTAGTTGACTGTAGCCACACAGTGAAACTGGAACATTCTGAATAAGAATAAGGATGCAAGGCTTATGACACAGGCTTTTTGCTTATATACCAACATACCAGCGTGCTTCCTGGTATGACCTCTCCTGCTCATGTGTCATGGGAGCAGAGCTGGTCAGTGAAAGCAGATGTGTGGGTCCTTTAGCTCTCAGGGGTTGGGGATGCTTTAATTTTGAGGGTGGCAGTGTGTGCATAGAAGGTGTGTGTTTGAGCATGTGCAAGTTTCCAGACTCTCTGTGCTACCTCTCCTCTACCTTGAACCTCAGATCTGGAATCACCCAGATGTGCTGTATGAAGCCCTTCAGAAGGAGAACCTGGCCAATGAGCAGGACCTAGATGTGGAAGAGCTTGGCTCAGCGGGGACAAGTGCCCGCTGCCCATCACAGGGGACAAAAGTCAAGGGCGAGGACAGCGCCTTGGCCCCCTCAATGGGAGAGGCAACCAATAGCAAGTTCCTACAAGGGGTCGGCTTCAGCCCTTTCCAGGAGCGAGGCAATAACATTGTCACGTATGAATGGGTGAGTAAGCAGGTCCTTCTGTGGCCATCTTACTGCTGAGAAAGCCTGTGTGGGGAGAGGCTGGCGGTGCATGGGGACCATACTGCTAAGGCCGATGCAGGGAACCATAAAGGCTGCCCATGAGATGCTGGCCTGGAGGGAGAGAATCTGATTTCCAGTGATCTAGCCATGGATCTGCTCTCTCATTTCTCTCTTGCAGGCCAAGGACATTTTGACTAATTACCAGCCTGGTGTCCTAGAAAACTCTCCCAAGATGGTACTGCTTTTCCACCTGATTGAGGAAAGTGTGAAGCTTGGGGACAAGATCCTCGTGTTCAGGTGGGAAGAGCAATTCCCAAGTGACACTGAGTATCTCTGGTCAGAGTGACAGCCCCGCAGAAGAAGACTGTCCCTTTTCTCTCTCTGTGCTTCTGCAACCCAGTGCTTCTTAGGAGGGCCTTGGGTTTTGTCTCTCTCTTAGAATTTTTTTCTTTGTCCAGTGTGATTTCTCTGCACAGAACGACTTAAGGCCCTAGGCTAACACTGCAGATCTTAGCCCAATCCTTTGAATTGTGGCCCAGGCCAGATGTGTCCTGTGGCCTGTTTTTGAGAGCTAGTTTTTACATTTTGAAAGAGTTTTTAAAGAAGATGTAGCAGAGACTGTACAAATCCTAAAAATATTTATTGTCTGGCCTTTTATAGAAAATATTTGCTTACCCCTGTTCTTTCTGCTTCTTTCCCATCTGGCTTTTATTTATTTATTTATTTATTTATTTATTTTTAAATAATTAAGCTTTGTAAGGCCATATAGGTAATGTGATTGTTCCAAAGTCACATTCTTGTTTTGACCAGAGCTCTGAGTCCGATCAGTGGATTGTTTCTCCTGTGTTATGACCAGATTTTGCTCCCATGAGAGCTAAGTGGCAGGAGCCTGGCTTGGGAGCCTTGGAGTGAGGATTTCCATATGTGACACATTTTGAAAGGACAACGGTGGTTCCACCTTGGAGAGAGCATGCTGGTTTTATGGATCACTTCTGCAGAGACTGGCTCTGTATAGCATGGAAATAGCCAAGGGCTTCTGTCTTCCTAGTGAGACCCATGGTATTGCCTATGGCCTGTAGTTAGAGCTACACATAACATATTCATGCAGTGTTGGTTTTTAATGCTGATGGGTTTTGTTACTAGGCACTGAGCTAAACCCCTGAATTTCTCAGTTGAGGAAGTCAGGGGTAGAGTGTTTTAGCAGATGGTGGTAATAAGTGTGGGCGACTCTGCTCCCATTATGAGTAAGAGAAACTACCTTTGGTGGTTCTTTGTGGGTTTACCTCTTAGAGGGAGTAGGTTGTGGGAGCTCCCATGGTCAGAAGGCTGCACACACTTGTGGGCCTAGTGGGGAACAAGATTTCCTTGGGTTTGAAAGTCTTCTGAACCAAATGCTGTCCCTTTCAGCCAGAGCCTTTCCACCTTGGCGCTCATCGAGGAGTTCCTAGGGAAACGAGAAGTGCCCTGTCTGCCTGGTGCTGAGGGCCAAGGAGTACAGAAGTGGGTTCGGAATGTCAGCTACTTCCGTGAGTTCATTGCTGCTTGTTCTTGGAGCCTTGGCACAGTCTGCTTAAGGTTTTCCTTTCCTTCTCTCTCTTTTTCTCTTCTCCTACTCCATTCTCCATCAAATGCATGGGAATATCTGTGGTTAACCAGGGAGCAGGGAGATACCCAGAGTGAGCTGCTGTTGGGGGGGTGGGGGGCACTCTACTGGGGCTAGGGAGCTTTAGGCAAGATAGAAGGAGTACAGAGAAGTAGAAGGCCTAGACCTTGTCTTCATCTGAGACATGACAGCTTGAGGACAGATACAAAGTGGCACTGATCGAGTGCCCTAACTGGGACTCTAAAGAAGACAGAATCATTGTGGTGCGGGTGGTTGGTGAAGGCTTCCTGGAGGAGATGGAATTTGTACTAGACTCACAGAAATGGAGAGAATTTGAAGATACAGAGTTAGTGTGGCCCAAAGGTCATTCTATGGGGAAGAAGTTGAGTGAATATAGTCTATAGAGGAGGAGTGTACAACCTTGTGGCTTCCTTGGTCACATTGGAAGAATTGTCTTGGGCCACACCTAAAATACACTAACACTAACAATAGCTGATGAACTAAAAAAATGAAATCACAGAAAAACCTCATGTTTTAAGAAAGTTTATGAATTTGTGTTGGGCTGCGTTCAAAGCCATCCTGGCCACATTCAGCCCATAGGCTGCAGGTTGGATGAGCTTGGTCTAGCTCATAAGTGTCCAACCGTGTGGCTTCCCTGGGCCACTTTGGAAGAATAATTGTCTTGGGCCACACCTAAAATACACTAACACCATGAGCTAAAATAAAAAGGTTGCAAAAAAAAATCTCATAATGTTTTAAGAACTTGTGTTGGGCTGCACTCAGAGCCATCGTGGGCCGCAGGTTGACTGTGCCTAGTCTAGATCATGCAGTCTCTCTGGGGGAGATAGCATCCCTAAAGGGGTGAAAGTTGGTTCTTGGGGGATGAAAAAAATCTTAACTTTTTGACGTATAAAGCACAGATATGCATAGTGTAAATAAATATACAACATATTTGTATTAAAATTACATGTGGGGCATAGTAATTAGGGAAAAAGTGTGTGAGAAGGTTTCTTAAGGGGGTGGTAGTGAAAAAGGGTTGCGAAGTATTGACCTCGGGCACTTACTGACCAGATACTGGCATTTGAGCTAGATTGTTCTTTGTGGTCGGGGCCATGCTGTGCCTTGTAGAAGTTCAGCAGCATTCCTGGCCTCTACTCACTAGATAACAGCAGCATCCATTCAGTTATATCAACCAACCATGTCTCCGTGCACTGCCAGATGTCTCCTGCAGGATGGAGAGTGAAAAATTCACGCTGGTTGAGAAGCACTGGCTAAAGGAAGAATTAAGAGAAAGGGGCGTTGTGGTGGCAGTGAGGAGACCCCTCGCACAGGGTCTAACCTGGAGCCTTGTGTTGACTATGGGCTTGCCTGATAAGTCAGTGCTGAGCTGTACTGGGAAGTTGTGGGAACTCAGGTTGGAAAGGTAGATTAGAAGACTGACTGAGAGAGCCTCCTATTGCAGACTATTAACTAGTGCTTCCTGCAACTGGAGTCCATCAGTTCTCCAGCTGGTATAGCCTTAGCTTTGCCCTTTCCTTTGCGTTACTGGAGGTGGCAAAGGTAGCCCCTGCTCTCTTATGCATTCTTCTTCTTAACTGACTACTTTATCTCCTTTTGAGCTTCCCCCTTTTCATTCATATGTCTCATCCTACTGCTCCATATCTGTTCCTTTTATGTCTCTTTATAGCAAGTTATTAGCTTTAGGAGCTTGTTAGCAATGCAGATTCCTGTTGGAGGAACATCATCCCTATCAAAACACAAACCCCTTGGTCCTCCTGTCCTCAGCAGGACTCACAGGACTGAAGCAGGGAGGTCTCCTGAGCTTGTGTCTCCTGAGCTTCCATATGTAGGGTACTTTTATGCACTAAAGTCTAGGAACCTTAGCCTTATAATGGACCTCGATACTAAAGGGAGGAACATGGTGTATAATCTTTGTTCTGTCCATTTCTGGTGGTTTCCCCTCTGTCCTAGGGCTAGATGGCAGCACCCCTGCCTTTGAGAGGGAGCGGCTCATTAATCAGTTCAATGATCCCAGCAACCTCACCACCTGGCTGTTCCTTCTCTCCACAAGGTGAGTGCATCCTAAGGGGGAGGTCAAAAGGACTGTGTTCAGGGCAATTGGCCACATGAGCAGGCACCCCAAAGGCTCATTCAGTGTCTGTCAGGAGAGATCTGCTCAGGTGTGTGATTTGTTTTTGAGGTGAGAGAGGAGACACCAAAAGGAAGTTGTGTTAGAAGAACAATGATGACATTTTTCATTAAGTTCTTCGAGGTCTTTATTAACAGTGGTCATAGCTTTTCCCTCAGGATTGTTCTGAGGCTTAGATGATGTGGTAACTGTGAAAGTGTGTTAAGAAGTAGGAAGCGCAGAGTCACTGGAAAGGCTGATGGCACTGGTGGTCTCACACCACGCAGCTTGAAGTCTGTGCTGCCTTCTGCCATCAGAACCCGTCATTCTTCTGAGCTCTTAGACTGAGCACACTGGAAACATCTGTATGCAGATGTTGGCCCTCACCATGTAACATTACTTTGGGGCCAGGGTACCCTCACTCATTACAGGGGGGTGGAGAATGGCCTTTGTGAGTTAATGGGCAAACTTCCATGCCGGCCATTCAAGATGTACTTTCAATGCTTGAGGACATACACTGGTCATCAGCAGGATGGCAGAATACTCTAGAAGGTTGTGCTTAGGACAAACAAGATGATGTTGGGGTAGGAGTCACAGAGGGTAAAACTAATTTGAAAACAATCTTTAAAGCTAAAGGCTCTGTGATTGTTGGCTTGTGTTTTAAAGGGCCGGGTGCTTGGGCGTGAATCTGATCGGTGCCAACCGAGTGGTGGTGTTTGATGCTTCCTGGAACCCCTGCCATGATGCTCAGGCAGTCTGTCGGGTATACCGTTATGGCCAGAAAAAGCCCTGTCACATCTATCGCCTTGTGGCTGATTTCACCCTTGAAAAGAAGATCTATGACCGTCAGATTTCCAAGCAGGGCATGTCAGGTGGGCCATCTTCCAGGCTTAGCAGAGGCACATTTATATAGGCTTCCTTCCTTCCTGCATCAAGGGGGGAGGGGAGGGGCAGGGTGTGGGGACACAGGTAGGCTTTCAGTCACAGAAAGCCAGTAGCTCCTCCTATCTTGTCCTGATTCAGGTAATTGCTTAAGAGGGGATCGACCTCCACTTGTTGAAGGTGGGTTTAATGATAAGGGCTGAGCTAGTTTGCGGGTTTCTCTTAAGACATTCCCATCTCACCAGGGACTCAGTCTCAGGCTCAGATATGGAATGGCCTGACGTGGTTTAGGTATGAGTGACAAATACACTCCCTGCTGATCTTTGTAGCTCTGCCTTTGCGGTGTTCTGTGCTCGTCCTGACTTCCTCCATGTCTTCGCCCTCCTAGACCGGGTGGTAGATGACCTCAATCCTATGCTGAACTTCACCCGGAAGGAGGTGGAGAACCTCCTGCACTTTGTGGAGAATGAGCCTGACCCCCAAGCATCCTTGAACGTGAAGGAGATTAAGGAGCCAGTCCTGCAACTTGCCTGTGTGAAGTACCCTCACCTCATCACCAAGGTAAGAACCCGGTAGGCATGCGATCCCCGGTACAGCAGTTTCCAGTAAGCGAGGCTTGTCTGGCAAGCTTGTTTTCTTCTCTGAACTTTTATTTCACACAACTGACTTGAACTCAGCCAGTTCCTTTCCTTGCCCCATCCCCAATCTGGTCCTACGAGTCCTGAGCTCAGCCATGGGGAATGATTTGGCCAGTATGTTGTCCTAGCACAGAGAGATGGAATGTTCTAAAAAGGTAGTCTGTTAATTCTCTGACCTCTCCCATCCTTTTGACCTGGAAGGCAGACTTAGGCTAACAGTATCTAAAGCTGGTGCTAGGCTAGAGTTGTGAATTATACTCTTGACAGAAAGATGGTGAAGCTGCCTGTGTGTCTATGAGCAGGGGTCGGCTAGTGCTGGAGACAGCCAGCCCATTCTCAGTTTCAAAGTAAAACCTGTTGCCTTTCAGCCGTGTTGGCACAAAGACTGGTAATTAAATCAGCACCCTTCTGTGTCCCCAGGAGCCTTTTGAGCATGAGTCGTTGCTCCTTAACCGAAAGGATCACAAGCTGACCAAGGCAGAGAAAAAAGCAGCAAAGAAAAGCTATGAGGAAGACAAGCGCACATCAGTCCCCTACACCCGCCCATCGTATGCGCAGTACTACCCTGCCAGCGACCAGAGCCTGACCAGCATCCCCGCCTTCAGTCAGAGAAACTGGTGAGTGGCTGGAAGGCAGGAAGGCCTGCCCCTTTGTGGCTGCTGAGAACTGACAGCTTCTGCTTGTGAATGAGGTGCTGACACAGATCACAGCCCTGCTTCTGGCTGTAGGAGTGAGCTGCCAGCCCTGTGACACAGGAGAGTCCTTTTGGGTTTCCAGGAGGTGCAGCTTCCCAAACACAGAGGCCCAGCTCCTCCGCCCCCCCCCCCCCCCCCCCCCCCCCATACACACACACACAGTTGCCTCCTGTCCATAGCACCTTGGTTCTAGACCTTGCTTTGCAGTGAAGTTCAAAGTTCAAGGGTGAAGGCTGGGTCTCTGCGCATCTTGCATTGTAGCCAGTGAATTCTGCTGCTCTTCACACGGTTGCATTCTGTGGCTGTGCCCCGACCCTGAGGTAAAAATGTTTTTCTTGAGTGCAGCTTCTAGAACTGTTTAGAATATGAATGGGTAGGAGCCAGTGGCTAAGTGGAAAGAGGGGCTCTTTATAAGAAGTTGCACAATATTTATGTTTAATATATTTTTCATTTTAAAACAAAGTGCCTCATAGCCCTTGCCATATCAGTGGCTTGATTGGTTTGCATTTTTAAATTGCTCTATTTTCTTGACTTAAAGATAGCTATTTTATTTGAGTCCATGTTTAAAGAAAACAAACAATAAAACTTGCCAAATGAGGTTTTAAAGGAACTGAAACCATGTAAAATGTTATATATGATTCTTGATTTTTGATGAGTAAATTTGCTACTCTTTATGTATAAGATGCTTTCAGGTAGAAAGTCACTCATTCAGAGCTTTCAGACTTCATTTCTGTGTCATTTTCCAAGATGCTGTTGCCTGGGAATGCTCTTCCCTCTTATCCTCCACCCGCTTTTTCTCTTTTTGAGGCTTTCCCATGTAACAGTGGGAATGGACTAAGCCTGAAGCCAGTGGGGGGAAAGCCACAGGGCTGGGGACGTGTCAGAAGGGCTGGGCTGGGAGACTGTGTCAGCTCCTTTTCAGGCCCAGCTCCAGCCCTGTGGGAGGCACCACCTCTCACAGCCATGCCGAGGAGCCATGCCACGAGCCTGTCCTGTCTGGGTCCATGTGTGGAGCCCTTCCCACCCAAATTCCTCACCTCGGCCTCTGCAAGAGTATGGGGCTTGAGCGAGGCTCCTGTGACCCCTCTGACTTAACCCTGAGAAAAGCCCCATTGCCATCTGACCAGGGCCCCTAGCTCCTGCAAAGCCAGCCTGGGAGACCGTGAGGAAATGGGCCCCAGACCTGGTGAGCTTTCTGTGCTGTCTCACCTATCTGGGAATGTGGGAGTCCACAGGGCCCAGGGGGCTGCCCCATATTCATCAGTCACATGAGGAAGAACATGCCAGTCCAAGGAGGTCTCTTTCCTAGGACTAAAGACCAAAGACATAGACTTCAGAAAGCATATAGGCAGGAACTTAATTTCAAAAATCTTAAATCAGAGTAGCTTTCTCAAGGTGCCAACACCCAGTTGAAAAGAAAGTGAAGAGTGCAGAATGCATCACTGATTACAGGGAAAAATTTTGGCATGCTCGTAGCAAGAGCTGCACAGCCAGTACTCAGGCTGGCCACGGGCATGTGCCATTTCGAAGCCTGGGTTCTGTGCACAGCGTTTTGGCTGCTGCTGCTTTTGTGGTGGTTGTGACTAGAGGGGTACTTTGGAGACTGGCCCCCAGAGGAGCCCGATGAAAAGTATTAACAGTACAGAGGAGAGGGGTGTGTCTGCATTACTTACTGCAACTTGAAGTTTCAGAGAGTAAAGATGATTGAGATTGAACAGATGGTCTCTCAAGATCACAGAATATGTGGTATCACTTGGCCCTTTTTCCTTGGGTGAGTGGGACTATTCCTCCCATTCGTCAATTTAGCATGCACTGTGTTCTGAAGAACTTTTCTTTGCTGCATCTTTGCCTTTCTCTAACTCTCCTCCAAGGACTGATTCCTCATGTATGTAGACAGAGCCCAATGTCCAGAGGAGCAGCTGTTGCCTCCTGTCCCATAAAGGTATTATGCTGCTGGTGCCTGACTCTTCTTAGACTCTGAGCAACTACCCCTCAGTGCCTGTCTCCGCTTGGCCTCAGTCCTGCCTCCGGTCCTCATGTGAATTGATCATACCCGGTAGGCTCCCTGATCCTCTTCTCAGCAGCAGTCAGGAACGGCTCTTCGGGCTTGGCAGAAAGGGACGTAGGGCTGCTCTGCCAAGCTCTCTTGAGTGTGCTTGTCTTTCCCCCACAGGCAGCCAACGCTGAAGAGTGATGAGAAGCCTGTGGCCAGTGTCCGTCCTGTACAGTCCACCCCCATCCCCATGATGCCCCGGCATGTCCCCTTAGGAGGCAGTATGAGCTCTGCCTCCAGCACAAACCCAGCCATGAACTTCCCAATCAACTACCTGCAGCGCGCGGGAGTGCTGGTGCAGAAGGTGGTCACCACAACAGGTTGGGAACTCCTGGGTTCTCTTCCAGGGGTGCTGTCGTCTCTCAGATTACTTTGTTAAACACGTTGTATGTTCTAAGCCTTACTACATTGGCACTGTGGGTAATAGTAGGGAAGACAACAGTCCTTGATCTTGAGGAATTTGCACTCTAATGAAGTATCTTAATAACATGGAACTGGGTCTTCTTGAATGTGGTTGGTAGGATAGAGATTGTGGAACTGTCACTGGGACACGGTTGTCTTCTGAGAGAGAGGTGACTGTGTTGAGTCCTGCTTGACTGTAGGGTCAGCTGGGTATAAAGTACAGCTGTCAGCCTCCCTATTTAATTAGAAAACCTGATGTCTCATGCTTCTTTCTTTGTGAGTTTGATGTGGATCGAGCATGTGGACCAGCGTTAAGAGATGGGCAGATTCAAGTGTGTGCTTTCATTTTCAATAAATCACTTTTGTTTTCCTGGGGGAAAAAAAAAGAGAGATGGGCAGCCCATCCACCCTTATGATTGGCCCTGTGAGGGTAATTGGGAAGGAAAGCATTTCACAATGCTATTTTTCATCTTATTATCTAGAAATATTCATGCTATAAATTTTAATGAAAATGCTTTGATTTTTTTAAAGATTTGTTTTGATTGTTTTTGACAGAGAGAGAGAGAGAGAGAGATACAGAGACAGAGAGAGGGCCCAGAACAGTCTTCGTAGTTGCACATCATCAGTTTTTCCACATATTTTCATTCCATAGGTGGGCAGGGGCTGTACAGAGCAGGAACGGGGCTGGGGTCTCAGCCGATGAGAACCGAGCTGTGGCACTCCCCAGTTCAGCATATGGGTCCACACGGGCCGGGGCCAGGATTCAATCCTTGGTCCCCGGGACTGCAAAGTGAGTGCTTGACCCACTGAGCGATCCTGGCTTCCCCTAATTGATTTCTTTGAGTATAAAGTAATATATGTTTATTGTAAAAGTGAAATTGAAATGAGTTAAAACAAAAAGAGAGTCTTGTAATCCTACTTCTCTGCTGATTCTGGAAAACACCCTTCTCTTCATTCTTGAGGTAGCTGAGGAGTGGTTAATACCAGCAAGGAAGAGACGAGGCTGCTTTTGGAGCTAAACGTGATGTGGAGCAGATATATGCAGATAGCACAGGGAGGAGAAAAAGCTCATAGAAATAACCATTTGAACTAAAACTTTTTCTAAACCAAAAACCCCATGTATTTTTTATTAAGTCAGGGGAAATGGATGATCGAATTTCTAAAAAGTTGCTTGTTGTCACACAATTCTCTCTTTAGAAAGTTTCAAGAGCTCCTGCCTTCCTGGTTCACCTCTGCTCCACTGAGAGGCCTTAGGGAAACCGCTGAGGGACGGGGGTGGAGGTGGACATTGTAGTTCCCTACCCTCCTTTAGTTAGGCCCTGTGTAATCTAAATCTGAGGTCTGTGTCTTCACTAGATATTGTTATTCCTGGACTCAACAGCTCCACAGATGTGCAGGCGAGAATCAATGCTGGTGAGAGTATCCATATCATCCGCGGGACAAAAGGTGAGGGCCTGGCCTGGGGTCTGTCTCTGAGCTCTGGCTGAGCGTACTGATCTGGGCAATAGCATAAGCACATAGGACTTGCACTAGAATCGGCCTAGGAGCCATCCTACGAGAGTGTCACATGTGGGGGAAGCAGGAGAAAAGGACATTTCCAGGAGCTTAGTAGGATATCTGTCAGTGGTTTAAAAGAAGGAAGTGAGGGGCCCTGTACTTCTGTATTTTACCTTTGTTTTTGTGGAGAATCTTGGGGTGGGTTTTGTGTTGGTCTCAGCCCATCGATAGTGGTGCCATGGGCTGGGAATGCCTGACTTGCCTAGTCCTGTGGAAGCCCACAGACGTTTCCCCAGAGCCGGTGTTGTGACTGGGCCAGCTGTTGTGGATTGTGGTTGTAGGACGCAGCCACCATTAGGGAACTTTGAAGACAGGTTTATTACTCCCAGGTCCTGGAGGGTACATGGCATGCTCAGGGGCCTCGCAGGGAGGCCACCACGGAGCTGGGCTCTGCCTTTACTAGGGTCCAAGAGTGGAGTGCCTAGGGTTTTGCGGGGTCACTCTTAATTGGCAAATTTAAAGTGTAGAGTGGGAATTAGAACACAGGAAGGAAAATGTGGAGTCACTCAAGGATCAGTTATCTAGGTGACCCTGGGCTTTCTAAAAGGGGACTTTCATGGGTGGGGCCACAGAGTTCTTTATATAGTTGTGTGGCTACCAGCTGTATCTCACAGCTGACAATTGGTTTATTCAGGATGGATGTCTTTGAAATGGATGCTGTGGCAATCAGAGCTTAGTGTCTGGTACTTACACTACACACAGGGAGATCAAAGCTGGAGGGAAAGCTGTGAGTGGGTTCTAAGCCAACATGTATGTCATTGTGTCGTCTGTCCCACTCGGAGTCAGGTGGTGGTCTCTGACTAGGAACTGTATCGGGTGCATGAGTGAGTATATGTGGGTTGCATGACAGAATTTTCAAGTGTGGCAATTTGAAAAGTCCACTGCCTTCACCTTCCTTACAGAGGAAGATGAGAGGTCTAAGCCTACCTGCCCTGTCATCCTTTTCTCTGCGCAACACCCTGAGGTTCTTTGTTTAGTGAGGAGATTTTGCCCTTGCTGCTCTTAGGGCAGAGTACCTGGAGGCTCAGGGAGAAGATGCCACAAATACATGGCAGAGACATTGCCCCTAGCCCCTCACTGGGCTCTCCCTAGCCTAGGGCAGGAGTCAGCAAACTCCAGCCCCCTCACTGGGCTCTCCCTAGCCTAGGGCAGGAGTCAGCAAACCCCAGCTGGCTCACACCCCAAATCCAGCCTGCTTCCTGTTACTGTACCTGTGGGCTAAGAATATGCTTTGCATTTTCAATTGCTTGGGGGAAAAGATCAAATGAACAATACTTTGTGACTTGTGAAAATTCACATTTCAATGTCGATGAATAAAGATTTTTAAATCATAGCCATGCCAAGCTGTTTTCATGCTACAAGGTTGAGTAGTTGCAAGAGAAATCTAATGCTCACAAAGCCAAAAATGACAGTAAGTTAGCATTTGTTTTAAAAATACAAAAAGGGAGGCTGGGATGGCTTAGCAGGTGGAGTGCTTGCCTTGCAACCATGAGGTCTGGGGATTGAATCCTTCCAAGGGAGGGAGAGTATCCAGCCAATAAGGCTCCTTCCTTCCAGCCAAAGAGCAGGACCCGGCCCAGAGTACCTTACTCTCTTCCACAGCACCCCATTTATTTCCCTCGTTGTACTTCATCTTTCCTGTTATTTCCCAGTATAACTGTGTGTCCCGCTCTAGAGGGTAAGATCCAGGAGACAGGGCCCTTTTTGGTCTAGTGTGCTTCAGTGTCTAGACTAGTGCCTGGAACACAGTAGTTATGCAATCAGTGTTTGTGAAATAAATAATAATGTTGGGTCCACAGTCAGTCACCCCACTCCTCATATGAGGGGTCCTGAGAGAGGGTATGAGGCCTAATTATATAGCTGATTCCCAGCCCACAGTGCATGGGCCTGCGGCTCCCCAGGGCTGCCAGTGTCGCGGGTCTGTGCCTAGCAGTCTTCCTCATGTGTCTTCTCAGGGACGTACATTCGCACCAGCGATGGGCGGATCTTCGCCGTCCGGGCGACCGGCAAACCAAAGGCCCCTGAAGATGGTCGGATGGCTGCCTCAGGTATAGTGGCTTCTAGCCATCTGTCTATTTTTTTTTGTTTGGGTTTAGTTTCATTTGTAATTATTTTTGAATAGATAATGTATACACAGTTTGCAATGTAAAAGGTACAACAGGGATACAGTGAAAAGTTTTTCTGCCACCATACTTCCTACCATCCGTTGCTCCTGCCTGGAGGTGTGGCTCTCTTTTTTCTTCCTTTTATTGCAGAGATATTTTATAACATGATACAGGGATGTGTGTGTGCCTCTCTGTATGAAAAATATGTGTATGTAACTGTTTTTTTAAAGAATGCGGATTTTGTTTCTTTTTTTTCTTTCTTTTTTTTTTGTTTATTTTGTTTGACGGAAGGTGAGAGAGAGAAGGGGGAGGGTCCAGAGCAGTCTCTATAGTTGCACATCGTTAGCTGTGACGTGATTTTCCACATAGGTGGATGTGGAGCCATGCGGGGCTGGAACCGAACTGGGGGCCTCCCACATGGGAGGTGAGAACCTTCACCACCATCCCGGTGGTTACCAGTTTCGCTGCAGTTCAGTATATGGCTTTGCACAGGCCAGGGTCAGGATTCAATCCCCAGACCTCATGGTTGCAAGGCAAGCACTCCACCTGCTAAGCCATCCCAGCCTCCCTCTTTGTATTTTTAAAACAAATGCTAACTTACTGTCATGCACTGTTCCCTCCTTTTCACTCACCAGTGCAGCTCAGGGCTCGCTCCTATCATTTCTTCAGCCATCCCTCACTGAAGGCTTGCACAGGATGCCATTAGATGCGCATAGCACAGCATATGCCCAGCGTTCCTGTCCTTGGATACTTACATTATTTGGCTTCACCGTTACAGTGCTGGCGCACAGTTGTGCGGCCAGTCTATAGGAAAGCTTCCTGGAGGTGGGATTGATTGCCCGGTCAAAGAGTGTGTGTGTGTGTGGCAGGTGAACGTGGTAGGAGCCAAGTCCCCGTCTGTGGGAGTGGCTCGCGTTCATTCTCCCTCTTTGAGGTATGACAGCTAAACGGTGCTTCTCCCAGCTTTTGTTGTGGAAGCCTTCAAAGCCAATGACAGGTCGAAGGAGTAGCACCGAGCGCCCATGTAACCTGCACCAAGATCCAGTGGCTTTTTTTTCTTATGAACTTCCTTTGGGTCCCTCTCTCCCTTTCTATTTGAACTGTTTGTAAAGTGAAGACTTCATGTCATTTTACCCCTAAGTATTTCAATGCACATACAAGATTAAAGACATTCTCCTCCTTATACAACACCATAATCACACTAAAAAAAGTCAGCCATTCCATAGTGTGCCTGCTGTCCAGGCTGTTCTTGGTTTTTCCAGGCATCCCAGGCATCTTCCATGGCCACGTTCTGTGTTTCATTTTTAAACCAGGATGGATTGCTTTTTAAACTTCACTTTCCTCTTTTCTCCCATCCTGGTCATGAACTCTTTGCCCCCAGAAAGCCTCTGACTAGTTACAAGAATGATCATTGCCTCTGACTAGTTACAAGAATGATCATTGCGATTCATGTTCATTATCTCGTAGGCTTATCCTGGGTAGAGTTTTACAGGTTGGAGAACTGGGTTGAAGAGAAGTT
Source organism: Craseonycteris thonglongyai (assembly GCA_004027555.1). Classification (NCBI taxonomy): domain Eukaryota; kingdom Metazoa; phylum Chordata; class Mammalia; order Chiroptera; family Craseonycteridae; genus Craseonycteris; species Craseonycteris thonglongyai. The sequence goes on from PVKE010002945.1 coordinate 30,926, forward strand.
AACATGTTTTGTCACAGTTAGACCTGTTTCCTAGATCAGAGGATTTCTTTCTTTGTGACTGGGGACAAGTTGACTGGGTCATGTTGTTTAGATATCAAACTATTAGAATTCTGGGAACCACAGAGCAGGATTGTTTTTCATGGGCGCTTTTCCTGTATCCTCCTTGCCTCTCTGCCCATTCTGGTTCTCAGTTACCTATGTTTTGTCCCCAGGTTCCCAGGGGCCTTCTCTCGAATCCACAAGCAACGGCAGACACAGTGCCTCATCACCCAAAGCCCCCGACGCTGAGGGGCTGGCCAGGCCGGTCTCCCCAGACAGCCCGGAGATCATCAGTGAGCTCCAGCAGTATGCGGATGCGGCCGCGGCCCGGGAGTCCCGGCAGAACTCCCCAAGCTTGTCCAGTGCCACCCTGCCTGGCCCCCCGGCCCAGCTTGTGGACAGCACTGCGGTGCCGGGGACAGCTCTTGGGACTGAGCCTCGCCACGGGGGTCATTGCCTCAATAGTTCCCTCTTGGTGACCGGCCAGCCCTGCGGGGACAGGCACCCAGTGTTGGACTTAAGGGGCCACAAGCGAAAGCTGGTCACGCCACCTGCTGCCCAGGAGTCAGCCCGCCGGCGGTCCAGGAAGGGCCATCTGCCAGCGCCCGTGCAGCCGTATGAACACGGGTATCCCGTTTCTGGCGGGTTCGCCGTGCCACCTGTCTCCTTAAACCATAACCTCACCGCCCCCTTCACCTCCCAGGCTGGGGAGAACTCCCTGTTTCTGGGCAGTCCCCCCTCCTACTACCAGCTGTCCAATCTGCTGGCAGATGCCCGCCTGGTGTTTCCAGTGACTACTGACCCTCTGGTGCCAGCAGGCCCCGCCAGCTCCTCCTCCACGGCTACCTCAGTCACTGCCAGCACCCCGTCCTTCATGCTCAACCCCTCTGTACCAGGGCTCCTACCCAGCTACCCACTCCCGTTCTCACAGCCACTCCTGTCCGAGCCGAGGATGTTTGCACCTTTCCCTTCCCCCGTCTTGCCCAGCAGCCTTGCACGGGGCATGTCCGTCTACCCAGGCTACATGTCCTCGCATGCGGGCTACCCGGCCAGTGGCCTCCTCCGGTCCCAGGTGCCTCCATTTGACTCTCATGAGGTGGCGGAGGTGGGGTTCAGCTCCAATGAGGATGAGGATAAGGACGATGACGTGATAGAGGTCACTGGGAAATAGCTGAGGAGCCCCTCTCCACCTCACTCGGGGCCCCCCAGCAGGCAGCCCACCACGCTGAAGGCAGCAGTCTGGGCTTTCTGGGAAGAGGGCACTTGGCAGGAGGGAAGAGGAAGAGGACAAAGGTGGTTGACGTAGTGGTAGGCTCTGTTGCAGTTCAACAAGAGGCAAAAAGTAAGCCAACAGAGCAGCAATCGCGGGAAATCAGGGACCCAACACAGGAATGGAGGGGAGGCCGCCTCCCTCTCATCCTGCCTGCCTTGCTTACAGCTGTCTGCTAGCTTGCCCATCTGAGTGTAGAAGCTCCCGTCCCATTTCTGGCTTTGGGAACATTCTCTCCCAAGAGAGCTGCCTTACTGGGTGACTTAGCTTGACCTGGAGAGGGGAGGGGAGGGAGGGAGGGAATGGACGGGAAGGAGGGTGGGCAGGGGGAGCCGACCGAGACTCCACGTGAAGGTGAGTCTTTAGGGGGTGGGAAAGCAGCAGACCAGGTATGTGTGTGTGTGCGTGTGTGCGTTCAGGTATGTACGTACATGGACGTAACAGCAGGGGTGGAGGTGGGGGGGCAGGGAGGGCGGGAGGGACGGACTGAGGGGGAAACTAAGAAATGGACTTATCTTTTTAAAAATGGAAATCAGAGTGGTGGTTCATGGCAGCTATTGGTGTGAACCTCAGGGCGAGCCCAAGAGAAGAGCCATGGAAACCACAAGTTTCCTTCCAGTGGGGTGAGGCGAAGGCCCAGGTAACCTGAGTCCCTGGTTTTCAGAGCCACCTGTGTTAAAGTTTGGGGGGAGTCGCGAGAGAAAATGGACATGAGCAGTCTCCGTCTGTCTCCCCGCTACCCAGTGGCTGTCTCTGAATGGTCTCCCCTTTCCAGGGCGTGAGACTGTGTGCAGAGGCTGGAGCAGGAGCCCTGTGTGGTGTGAGTGAGGGGTCATGGGTTTGGGGCCAGCAAAGACATTCTTCACAAGGATGGCAGAGTCCCCAGTTGCCTATCCTGGTGGCCTTTCCTGTCCTGTCCTTCCCTGTTAGAGAGCTCCATGTTAATTTATTTCTTATGTGGGCAATTATTTATTATTTGGACTTTCCATGTGTCTTTTTGTTTTGTTTTTTTTTGGTGGTGGGGTGGGAGAGGAGGTTGGGGGGTGGGAGGGTGGGAGGGGCAATTTTAAGGCATCCCACGTCCCAGAGGTGCTAAATCCTGAGTGGGTGGTGAATTGACCAAGGATGGAGAGTTAGGCTTGACCAAGTTTTACGCTAAACAAGTATGTTTTTGAGAAATGGCTTTTCTGGAAGATCAGGGAGTCCCGGGACTGAGAGTGGGGGAGAGCATCATTCCACAGAGATTGAAACGTGGGATCATGGAGTTTGCTCTTGGGAAGCAAGCGACCCCCAATTTGGAGCTGCGTCCAAATGACAACCTTACAGGCAGGCTCTCCAAGCTGCATGAAGCTGTGTGTAGTGGCTGCTGGGTTGAGGAAACAGACTGTTGATTTCCTATTGGGAATTGTCTCGGCTTCCCCAGCCAGTCTGATGGTCAGCTGGGTCTGGTCTGGGACCTCCTTCCTCTTTGGATAGACGCGAAGGAGCCATTCCTCTGTAGGAGGCTGCAGTCTGGCATTTGTCTTAGAACACAACAGTTATTCTGGGTCTCCCCTGTCTTTTTGCCGATGCCACGGGAGGGGGCATCTAGTCTTTAAGCATAAACACTGGCCATCTTCTTGGCTTTTTACCCGGCTATGGAGACTGCTCGGCATTTCTTTATGATGAACACACCTTGTCTGGCTTAGAGCTTTACCACCTGCCCCCTTGGTCCCTCCTCACAGGACAGCTGCTATACCTGCCTCTTGCCAGCCCTGGGGGCAGCCTAGTCAGGTCACCCCTAGTAGTATCTGCTTCTGCAGCTCGTCCTACCAGCCCATTTCCCTTGTTGTAGGGCCTTACACACTCTGGGCTGTTGTGCATATGTGTGTGTGTGTTTGTGCGCTGCCCAGTTACACCAAAAGTGGGACTTTAGGCACCTCCTTTCTCTGTTTTTATGAGCACCCTATCAGACACTGAACTCTCCTACTCATAGAAGCCTTAGATCTACAGTTTAGCTATGCAAGTTGTTTTAATAATTTAAAAATAGCAGTTCCAACCAGTGCTTTCTCTTTCGGACGCATCCCGAGACTGATGGTGCAGGGGACTCAGTTGGGGTGAGCTTGCAGGTCGAGGCTGCTCCAGGAGTGAGCTGGCCTGGCTCTCCAGCTTGCATGGCATATTCCAGCCTGGGCCCCAGAGCACTGGGGTGGCAGAGACGTGTACATGCGTGCGTGCATGTGTTTGTGTGTGTAAGGAGGGCTGTTTCTGCGTTCACTAGAGACTCCCAGCAGCAGGCTCTCAGAATCCACAACTTATCCCAGCGAGGAACTGAAACCAGTCACTGGAGGGATAGGCTTTTGAAGGTGCCAGGAAGTGAATGGTCGCTCTCCCCAGTGCTTCCAGGGGCTGGGTCTTGCTTCTCCTCGGAGAGGCCATACTTGTGGAGGCCAACCTGGCTAGAGAAGGTTTTCCTTAACATGTGCAGCTTATATTGTGTAGGCGGGTGGAGTGGGATCGTGGGAAATTGCAGTGCTACCACTTACTTCCAAGTTTTGTTTCTTTTGTATTTGCTTTTTATAATGAACCTGAAAACATTTATCTGACTTCTCTGCTGTCTCTTTGTGTTCACTGGTAGGCAGGTGTACGTGCACACCAAACATGGGCGTGTGCGGGGGAAGCAGGAAATGCCTCGGGGCCAAAGGCTCTAGTTTTACTACAGCTTCTTTGATCAGAAACACTTAGTGGTGGCTTCCACCTGCCATCCAGGCCTGAGTGAGGGTTGACCTGAGGGAGGGCAGAAGATGACGCCTAGGTGGTTTCCCTTACTGTTGTCTTCCACAGAAGGTTTTCAAGGACCTCTCCTCAAGCCCCATCAGCTGGTCCAGCCTAAACCCCCAGTCTAGGGAACATAGTATAACTTAGTGGTTCACGGTTGCCAATTGCTAGTGATGTTTAATTTCCTTTTCTGAGTATCTTTGTGGATCAAAATCAAACAGAGACAGAGTAGCCGCTAAAGTAAGAACGTGCGTGAACCATGAGGGATCAGGTCTGTTCCTTTAGATCGGTTGTCTGCAGGGTCCTCGCCCTCTCGAGCTGATTCTTAGGCTCGTGGTCCTTGGAACCTGCTTCCCTGGGAATTAGGGTACGGCATCTCTGTATACATGTGATTCACAACTAAATAGGAGGTTTCCCACTCCAGGGCATGAAGCAAAGCTATGGTCAAGTTTTGCTGACAGGTTAAAACATCAACCAGACTTCAGCCATCTGGGTGGGACTGTCACTCCCAGAGTTGCCGATGGAGCCAGGCCCTCTGCTCGTCTCTTCAATCCTGGGGTTGCTCTGGAACAGAGGCCTCCTCCCACGGCAAGGCCTTCCAGGGGCTTCACAGCCCCTGTTCCTAGTGTTCCTAGCCATGATCCTCTCCCTTCTGAGCCGTGGCCTCCCGTGTGCCCAGCTACATGGCTCCTCTCCCACCAGATCCCCTGGGAGAAGAGCTCCTTCCCCCAGAGGACCCCCCAGGGGACTTTCTGGCCCTCTGCTGACTCGTCCCAAGGAACCTACACCTCAAGGCCTGTCTGAGAATGCTGCGCTCTTCACCTGTCACCCTGAGTCTCCGTTCCCCTCCTACTGATGCGTCTCTACCCTCCCCACGCCCATGTACTTTGCTGTCACCCCTTAATGTCTGTGCCACTAGCTTGGCCCTGGGCCTTTCGTGAATACCCGAGTCTTACGATGAACTTACTGAGCAGGCGGTGTCCAACTTCTGTGCTCTTCAGGGACCTAAGTCTGCCCCTTTCCTCTCACAGGCCTGTTTGACAGTCATCTTGTACATTGGGGAGAGGTGGCCAGGTGGGCTGCGGAGTCTGCAGGGCAGAGGGCAGGGATCGATCTGGGTACTCTTCTTACCACTACTGGGGCGATATTCAGAAGCAAGGGGACCTCATACTGTGAGCTGATCCAGGACCCTCTCCTGGAAGAGAGCTCAGCCCAGGTGTGTGTGTGCGCACGTGTATCAGGGAGAGTGTGTGTCAGAGTATGTGTGCGCATGCACACATGCTCATGTGCACATGGGTGTAAACTTATCTGGTTGTGTTACTCAGGGTGGGCTGGGGACTCACCGCAAGAATCCCCTTAGCCTGCCCAAGACTGGTTTTTTTCCTGTACCCTCTCCAGAGGGGCGAGGGAAGGGGGTCCAGGTGGGTTGAGGGAGGGTCACAGTGGATAACCACTAAGGCCACAGGGCTGCCAGGAGGAGTGGAGGAGATGCGGTGGCCCCAGGGACCTGGCACCTGGCTTTGGTTTTCCGCCATCTTTCCTCAGGACACCCCTGAGGCCTGGGGCCTGCACCTGGCTGTGAGCACCGAGCAGCTGCTGCTCCAGCTGTGGGTGTGGTCATGGGCTTCCCTCCTTCCAACAGGGCAGGTGCTCCTGCCCCCAAGCCTGGGCAACTGGCTGTTTCTATGACGTATTTATTTTTACTTGTGTTTCATGTCACTTTTTTAAAAAAGCAAACAGAACAATTGTAAGTCAGTATAACTGCCTATCAGTTTTCTTTATTTCTCTTTTTTGTAAAATAAAATTTAAACTCCAGAAGTCTGTGTTGTTTGATCAAGGAACTATCTGAACGGCTGTTTGGCTGGGTGGCAGGGAAAGGGATATAACTTAGAGCCAGGGTATTCTGAGCATGTGGCCCAGGACGGCTTTGAATGTGGCCCAACACAGATTCATAAACCTTAAAACATAATGAGAATTTTTTGCAATTTTTTTTAGCTTATCAGCTATCATTAGTGTATTTTATGGGTGGCCCAAGACAATTCTTTCAGTGTGGCCCAGGGAAGCCAAAAGTTTGGATACCACTGTTCTAGAGGAAACTGAAGCTGACTTGGGGTGGCTTGAGGCACGTTTTGTCCTGGCTGGGAACTGGTTGCAGCGTTGGTACCTTCAGAGGGTGAAAGATGGCTGGTGGCAGTGTTTGCAGAGTGTCACACACTGCATGTGCGTTCTCCGTTTGTCACCTGAGTTAGAGGATCTAACCACTGCCTCAGAGAACCAACTAGGGCTTTTGGAGTGTAAGGAGCCAGGGGAAGGAGAGGACAGTTCACTCTTTGTTTCCCCCAAGTTTGGTCCCTTTAAGGGGAGGAGCCCTGGGGAAGCATTATGTGGAAATTTACTAAGGGAGAATTAAAGAGCCTCTGCGGGGATGGAAGAGGAAAGACAGCAGAGACAAAGGCCAAATCCGGGCTCTTGGGAGAATATGTGCTACTGGGAGTGGAGCTTGGGTGGGACTAGATGAGCCCTCTGCGCAGACGTTACAGGGCCGCGAGGGAAGTGCGTGGCTGCTGCCTCCTGGTGGCCAGCGAAGGCCTTGCAGGGATCCTCCCAACGGCGGGGCTTGCTCTGTTGGGTGCAGCCTGAGATGAAGCCAGGGACGCCGAGGGCTTGCAGTCCCAGTCACGGGCAGACTCCTCTCACGAGGCGCCGAAGCTCCTAAGGCACACCCTAAACTCTGACACGGAGCCCTGGGGTTCCCCAGTCAGGCTAACGGAAGTGAGCAGAGAGACCAAGATGAGGAAAGGGCAGCTCCGGACAACGGTTTCCTGGGAGAAGTTCAGCTTCTGAGAAACCACTGTCCATGCAAACCCTGCAGGGAGAGGCTCAGCCGTGCACTGGCCCTTCCTTGTCTCACATAAAATGCCTCCAAGTGGATAGCCCACCTGCCTGGGACACCCAGCAGGTTTGATCAGGTGCCTCCAGTTCAGAAGCCACATAGAACTGTCACCACGGAAGGAGGCGGTCCCCGGATGAGCACACGGCCTTCGTTTTGCTCATTCAGTATCCCCAGCCCCTCGAACCGTCCTGGCAGGGAGTGTTTCTCAACAGAGATTGAATGGATGACAGATCACCGCTGCGCTCCAGCTGGAAAGTGGGGTGAGGTGCAGTGTTGCAGCCCCAAACCTCTTCAAACGCTGGTGCCGGCTTCCTGGACCCCAGCCTGATTTTCTGCCGAGGGTCACCAGGCGGACTTCTCCCAATTGCCTGGGGCCGCGCAGTCGCGGTGCCCTCGCCCACCCAGATGCCCAGGGGTTGCTGCTCAGTCCTCAGCCACCTAGTAGTTTGTGGGAGGCCGGAAGATGCTGGGCGGGGCTCCGCCCCCTGACAACGCCGGAGGATAGACGCGCGCTGGTTGCCATGGAGACGGGGCGGGGCAGACCTCCGCCCTTCAGGTCCCGAGCGCACGCGCCCACGGCCCACGGCCACGGCCACGTCCCGCCGCGATAGGGGGCGGAGCGAACGTGCGCGTCGGGCGCGCGCTCTCGCTTCGCCACCACCGAGCCCGGGACTCGCCTGCGCGCAACGGCGGTCGCGGCGGGCGGCCGCTGAGGTGAGGGCCGGGCCAGAGGAGACGCGTTTGTGCCCGGGCAGCCTCACGCGCGACCGGGGGCCTGGGACCTCCGCGTGCCCGGGCGCGGCTTCAGGGGCCCCTCCGGGACTCGCGCGGCCCAGGCCCGCTCTTTGCATCTCGACTGGCACTCAGCTGGTCCGGGCCCGGCTCCGAGGGCCCGAAAGAGACCTGGGACCAGCCTGACCACCCTGCGCCGCGTCCCCTGCTTGCGGGTCAGGCCGCCTCCCGAGGCGGTGGCGCCGGAAGGATGGGGGGGTCACAGAGGCAGGAACCGCACTTTTAACTCCACCTCCCGGCTCCTGAGGCCGCGCGCCTCGCAGCTCTGGCTGCAAACTTGAGCGTCTAAGTTGCGAGGATGCCTGAGGGCCCCACTGAGGTGGTGGCTGCAAAGAGAGGGGCGGGCAGACAGGGGAGGCGCGGCCGACAGGGTCCTAGAAGCCGGGAGTGGCCAGGAGGCGTCCCCTCCTCCCAGAAAAGGCCCCTCGGAGCCCCGATCTGCCCGCTCCCCGCTGGCGCGGAGGTTTCGCCTGCCGCCGGGCCCTTTACGGGGCCGGCCCGCCGCACGTGAGCGGCCCCAGGAAGCCGCTCGCTGGTACCGGGCCGGAGGCGACCCTCCTGGGAGGTTCGAGAGGGGGTGCCCAGCCTGCCCAAGGTCAGCGGGCTGGGGCTCTCCAAGAACGGGGACATGAGCAGGAACTGTCTTTGCGAGGCCAAGCTTGGCTTCTAATGTCCATAAGGAGACGGAGGGGATGTGTTAGGGGTGCACCCTTGTGGCGAAGGCCAGTTCTTGTAGAGGCCCCCGCGGGCTTTCCCCGAAGAGGGAGCCAGTTAGGGCTTGGTGCCCGGCTCTGCAACTCTTCCTTTCTGCCCCCAGCCCTGGGGCACTCATGGGGGCCATGAGTTGCTAAACGTGAGCTTGGCTTTTCAGGTGAGCGTCCCCAGCCCTTCAAGTTCTCCCTTTCTCTTGAATACAGGGACATTCACGTCGCCTGGCCCAAGCGCTCGGTCCCCCTGTTCATGCCCCTCGCCTCCTGAGGGGTTCAGGAGGTGAGAGGAAGACAAAGGTGGGAACTGAGTTACCTTTGAGGAAGTGTGCAGCCGGTAGGTCAGCGTGAGGGCTGGCCGTGCCCAAGGCAAGTGAGAGGCCTAGACATTGAGCTTCCAGCCTGGCAGCCTGGCCTTCAGAGAGATCCAGCGTGGCTTAAGTGCTTGGGCTTTTCTGAGAGCCCTGTGGCCAGGAACGTGGAGATGGAGGCCTGGGTTCCCTTTGCCTGCATTTTGGTCCAGGTCTGTTTAGTGCCTGTGTGACCTTGGGCAAGCCTCGTCACCTCTGACCGCTTTTCTCCTAATCCGCACCTACCTTGTGTTGAGGATTAATGGAGTCACTGTTTTGACATTTAGACAGGGCCGGAAAACAGTCAGTACTCAGGGAAAGACGCACCATCACCGTCATCCAAAGAAAACAGGAATGAAACTTAACTGGTGGCAAGTTGAGTAGGACGGGCTGTGTGCGTCCCCCCCAAAAAAATGATAGCGCAGCTGTGAAACCAGAGCCCGCGTGGGAAAGAGGACCAGTGTGAGGCACCCGGATGTTGTGGCACCGGCGCTTCCGAAGTTTGCTTTGCCTCTCTGTGCGCGTTGACTCGAGAGACAGTATTTCAGCAAAGACATGATGACACACACAACCCGCAGGGAACAAGGTATTCTGTAGAGCCAAGTTTTCCATGGGGCTGCCATGTTGACGTTTAACTCCCAGAACTTGTACATTTTAAGTTCTGGGGGTGGGAATGTTCCTTCACTGGGTCCCATGCTTCCCTTCCTCTTTAAACAGTCCTCTCCGATCTGTGATTTCTTACCCCCCCCCCCCGGGCCACTGGGGTCGAACTCTCTGCCCCCCCCACAAGCTTAGTGGCAGGTGGGGTGGCCTGCCTTAAGTAGCTCCAGCCAGTTCTGTGCCCCTGGGCCTACTCTTGAATAGTTTCTTCACGTCTGTTTTCGTTTTCCTGGGATGAACGTCTTTATTCCTTGGCGCTGTACAAATAGGAGGAATGGGGGAAAGGCCCGTGGAGAGGAGAGAGAATTGTCAGATAAATGACATACAGTAAAAGGAAAAATGATGCCCCCTCCACCCCAATCCAGGATACCTTGCTGTGAACTACCTAGCACAGGAGGTGGGTTAGGGAGATCAAAACCACAAAAAACAAACTAAGCACCATCGGGAGATGTCGGCGGGGAGGGACAGGCCAGCAAGTGGACCCCAGGGGCCGTGGTTCCCTCCCCCATGGGAGGGAAATGCCCAGGCCAGGGTGAGTGGCTGTGACTTCTCCCTGTCCTGTAGCTCCACTTTCAGCAGCCTTTTCCTCCCCCCGTCTGTTCCTCATCTCTGGGCTGGGAAAGTGGAATGAAGTTTGTAGGCACCGGTCACTCACGTCTGGGGAGCAGAACGCTGGACTTTGTTTCCGCTTTGTTCTGGCCTCTGGTTTTGGATGGGTGAGCTTGCTGGTCAGAAGTGCTGAGCCGAGGAGCGTTTGAGCAGCTCTTCCTGTGGCACATCCTCCCTCCCCCTTGCTGGGCTTGCTCCTCGTGGTTCCCCTGCTTGTTAATGAGTGTTTGGACCCTGGCTCTCACTTGTCCTCCCTGCCAGTGGCCCGGGAGGCTAGGCATGCTGGGCGGGCGGCGTGGTTCAGCTATGGGGGAAAGGCAGACCGTCTGACATCTGGCCCATCTCAGGGGAGGCTGATCAGAGCTGGGAGGATGTCCCTGGCTGACTCAACTCTTGGACTCTGTATGACTCAGTTTCCCCAGGTGTGACCCAGGCTGCCAGCTGTCAGGCAGAGTTGCTCTGAGAGCCTCGGCGATTGTGGTTAAGAAACAAGGAGGATTGTAGCTCCAGTCATCCCTTTGAGCTCCCTTCTAGGTCAATCAATGTGTAAACATCTGTGGCCACTCCTTCTCCTGGGTCAGAGCACCCAAGGCAGGGCCCAGGTTGGGCCAGAACCGGCTGGCCGGCAGGTGGGCACGTTGGTCAGAGCAGGCTCCCAGCCTCCTCTCCCTTCTGTCTCCTTTGCAGCTGCCTTGGGGTGCGACCTGGGGGGCACAGAGCCATGTCGGACCTGCTGCTCCTGGGCCTCATTGGGGGCCTGGCCCTGCTGCTGCTGCTGACGCTGCTGGCCTTCACGGGGTACTCGGGGCTGCTGGCTGGGGTGCCAGTGAGTGCCGGCTCAGCCCCCATCCGCAACGTCACGATGGCCTACAAGTTCCACGTGGGGCCCTACAGTGAGGCTGGGCGGCTCTTCACCGAGAGCTACAGCGTCTGCCCCAGGCTCCGCCTGATCGCCATCTACTACGACAGCCCGCACACGGTAAGGAGCCTTCTGCGCCTTGGCTGGACTTCCGCCCCGGGGATGGATGTGGGCAGGATTTCGAAGGAATGGGTGGGCACGTCGTTGAGCTGGGCCCTGCAGACCTGGGCTTCTGCTCCTTTCTGGGAGCGTACGCTGGTTCTCTTCTGGCCCAGGTCTGGTGCCTCTGGCTCATGGCTACCCGTGGACTTCTGAGCGCAGGGGGCCAACATCACTGTGTGTCGCTAGGTTCTGCCAGGGATCTGCCCCCTCCCCCATTCTAGCTGAGCCTCCCTCTTCCATCCCCATTTGAGGCCAGTGCTCTAAGGCCGGCCTTTTGGGTTCTGCCCTCTCTTTGGGGTTGTTTTGTGTTGTTTCTGTGCCTTCCCTCTTTCTGCTCTGCCGCTGTGGCCACAGGGGCTTGAGGCCTAGTGAGTAGGCCCTGGGGGTGAGGCTTGGAATCCCACCTCTCCAGCTGTTCTGGGGGCTCCTGGCTTGGGGATATGGTGTTACTTTGGATGTCAAGCTACCTGTTCTGGAGAGGGCCTGGGGGGTCGCGTGGAGCCCAGAATGTCTAAGGTGCTGGGGTCAGAGACTAACTGGCATCATGGGCACCCTGTGGGCGTCGGGCTGTGCCTACAAGCCTGGGGTGAGTCAGGGCTCACTAATGCGGCCTCCCGCCATGCCATGGGCGGCACACAGCTGCAGCGGCTGGCAGCTCTGCCCAGGGCTCTCCGGCCTCCAGCTCAGGGCCATGGCAGACCAGGCCGCAGGACTCCCCCGCTCTGGTTTCCTTGCCTGGAGAGCTCACAGCCTGCCTGTTGTCCCCTGACCAGCCCTCGCTGGGGCACTCAGCTGAAACAGGCGGGTGCTGACTCCCTCTCTGTGCCAGGTTCCACACTCGGGAGGTGACAGATGGGCGGTGAACAGAAGTGGCCTCACAAGTCAGCCCCCCACAAATGAATCTGCAAGAAGGCCACTCGGTGCCCACCGGACTTGGAGCTGTGGGGTTGGGGAGGGAGCCTCTTGTCTGCCGGGGAGGCCCAGAGTGATGGGTTTCAACTGGGCCTTCTCCCACGTGTAGACTTTCTCTCCGCCAGGATCTGCTTCCTGGCCAAGGGAACTGCATAGGCCTGGGGACGTAGGGTGACAGGGGCAGGGGGTCCAGTGGACATGCAGTGGGCAGAGAAAGAGGTAGGACGGTCTGCAGGGCCAGGCAGTGGGAGGCACGGCAGTTTGGGAAGGAAGGTGTGGCTCCATTTGCCACCTGCGGTTGAGGAAGCTAACTTAGCATGGCTGGCAGAGGGAAGAGGAGGCAGGGAGCCCAGGGCAGATGTGGGGCCGGGCCCTGGTTGGAGGTGGCTTCGGCTGCTGGCTGAGTAGACACAGGATCTAAGGTCACCTGGCTGGGAGATGGCACTAAATGGGGGTGAGAGCACCCGGGCCGTAGTGCGGAGGGGCGGGCGCTGGCCTGTGGGAAGCTGCTGAGCAGATGCCGGACCCCCACCCCCGCAGGGGTCTGTTGCGTAGGTCCCGCCCCTCCTCCACGCCTGGACAGGTTGCAGGCCTCTGCAAGGCCTCTGGAAGTGGGGAGAGTCCTTGCCTCTGCCTCTTTCCTCATCAGCTCGTCTGCCTGTTCTGGAAGCAGCGTTTTCCCCGCTGGGGTTGGAGGTGCAAATTCCACGGCAGGAAAGGACCAAGGCAGCCGGGTACCTTGAGGCTGATGCTGGAGACTGGTCCAGGGAAAGTGAGGTAGAGGAACCCTGGCATGTGGCACGCTCCACACAACCTCCTGGTCCAGCCACTGCCTCCAGGGAGCCCACCATACGGCTCTCTAGAAGTGTGGCAGGCCCTGTGGAGTGGGCCTTGGGTGTCCAGGACTGGCTGGGGATGGCCTGACTTGGGGGCCAGTCTGGGGACCATGGCCTGAGAGTACAGCCTCGAGGCTGGCATACTGGAGTTCTGATTCTGTCTCTTTGGTCTTGCTGTGTGACCTTGGCATATTGCATAACCTCTCTGAGCATCCATTTTCTCATCTGCAGAGTAGTGTTAAAACACCTGCTTCATAGCTAGGCTGGCAAGGGTTAAATAAGTGACACAGGTGAGGCATTCAGCCCAGCACCTGGGGTGAATACCTCAACAGATATTGAAAGCAACAACAAAATAGGGTGAGAAAGACCCAGTGCCAATTAAGTGCTGAGAGGTTAGGCCTGGGCCCGTGGCCTGACTGGGCATCTGGCCAGCACAGAGGATGAACCCTCTGACCGTGTCCTTTCCCGTGCTGGGTTACTCTGGAAGACCCCTGCGACCCCGTTCAGAGCCGGGTCACATCCTGCCACCTGGACGTGTCAGGGATGCTCAGTCCCTACCCACTGTGAAAGCTGGGCCATGTAGCCTGTGCCCAGCAGGCATCCTGAACGGTTCAGGGAACCATGGACCCCCAGCAAGACCCTCTGGGTCCACACTGCTGTGACTCTGGCGGGAGGTGAGGTGCTTACCTCACACACAGTACTCGTGCTATTTTGTTTCCATCCCATCAGGTATTGTGCTGGGCCTATGGGGGCCAGGGCGCCCGGGCCTCAGGACTTCGGGTGGCAGGGGAGCCTGGAGGAGGGTTAAGACCCGAGCTCCCTGCTGCCCAGGCCGCCTCCCCCTGCCTGTGGTTCTCAGCAGGAAGGGACGGCTGTGGGCTTTACTGTGGAGTGCCCCACCCCCGCTCTTGTTTCCTCCCCTGCTCAGCACAGCAGGAGCTGGAACCTGCTGCTCTGTGGGTGTGGGGGGGCAGTGAGGCTCTCTCAGGCTCTGTGAGGGGAGCAGTGGGTGACCCGATGAGAGGTGGCTGCTTGCTGTGGCTGCTGCCCACCCCCCTGGGTGCAGACTGACAGCTCCCCAGCCACTCCCCTTCCGGGCCTCAGCTCCTGGCCTCCGCTGGCCAGGGGGCGACTGGCTCCTGAGAAAAGCCATGCCCCGGTCTGGCCATGGGCCCAGGGAGTGACACAGGAAAGGGCACTCCTGAGGCAGGGCCGTGGCAATGGCTGCGGGCACTTTCCTGTCACATGCTGCTGCGCGCAGCCCAGAGCCAGGCAGGTAGGTCATGTAAGGGAGGCAGTCAGCCCTGTGCCCTGCAGTTCTGTGTGGGAGGAGGCTGTGAGGTCGGCGGTTCCTGTGGGGCAAGAGGAGGGCTTCTGTCCTCCCTCCCTGGAGGCCTTGGAGGTGGGGGGGGGGGAGGACAGACCCTGGCAGTGGCTCACAGGTGTCTCTCTCCCTGCCAGCTTTCATGGAGCACAGCGCTTCCTCCTCCATGCCCTGGGGGGGAGGGGCAGCGAGCTCAAGTCCGTCACTGGCTGGTCATCGTCCCCCAGGAAGAGTGCACACACGCAGGTGGACACACGCACACTGGGCCAGTCCTGCCAGTCCTCATGTCGCTAGAAAAGGGTGGTAATGCTCTGCCTGAGCTCTGCCCTGTGACCTTACCCTCCCCTCCGGGGCCTGGTCCCTCCCGGAGCCTTGGGTGTGGGGGAGGGGAAGGACCTCGAGGGCCTCATCTGATCCTGGCTGGCCTTGGCCTGTGGACGGCCCGCGTGGCTTGGCCGCCATCATGGCACCCGGGGGTCCGTCCTGTCTGCCAGACGCCCTCCACCACCTGCTGCACCCTCGCCACCAGTGCCCTGCTGCCATGTTTGCGGGGAAGCAGCCTGCCTGCCCTGGCAGGGAGCCTTGCTGAGGCAGGTGTGGGCCTGGCCGAAGCCTTGGGGGCGCTGCCTAGCCCAGGCATGGAGTTGGGGAGGGGAGGGACTGGCTTCTGCTTTTAAAGGGTGTCCCAAAATTCACGCAAGAAATAATTTTGATAGAAAACACAGGTTTATAATTAAAAATTGTAAATTTTCACTGTTCAACAATGAAAACGCATTGTTCTTTCATGTAGCGCACCATTGTTAATAACCCTGAACTGCCAGCTGTCACGCTGTCTTTTTTTTTTCATTGGCAACACTTTACCACACAAATGACGCAAAATTCAAATCTTGGGTGAATTTTGGGACACGCTTTAGTAGCTAGACCACCACTGAAGCTCCTTTCTCCCCCTAGTCCACCGAGCGTCAGCCTGGGGCCACCAAGTCTGCAGGGGCTGAGGCTGCCCAGGGGGAGTCTGACTCAGTCCTGTGCGAACTTCAGTGTGTGGGGCAGGGGGCCCCCTTGAAGGCACTGAGGCCACGGGAAGCCTGGGAAGCGGTGGGGGAGCAGGACTGACCCCTCCACAGAGCTGATGGGAATGAGGGCCCAGGTCCACCGACCCCAATGCCCTGGGACGATTTTCTTCAAGCTGGTTCACTGTGGGGGGCTAGCCCTGGAGAGGGCAGCCCTTCTCTGCCCCCACAGAGCTGCCTTTGGAAGGGGAGAGGGGAGGACTTTGGACCTAGCTTTCTGAATTTGAATCGAAGCTTCACGGCTTACCAGCATGTGTGTATGTAACTCCGAGCGAGTTACTTGGTCTCTGAGAATCTGTTTTTCTGGGGCCTGAATCATAAGGCCCGGAACCCAGCTCCTAATAGGTGCTTAGCACTCTTGGCATCCGCCCCGCCTCTGAGGTCAGTGGCAGAGTCATGATTCAAACCCAAGCACACACACACCCCTTCTGGGCCCTTTACAGCCTCAGTGGGCGTTCCCTGGGGAGCCCAGAGAAGCCTTCCTGCTTCTAGACCAGCCCTGCCCTTGGGCCTGTCCCATGTCCTTGCCGGTGTCCGGGTCAGCTGCTTGCTAGCTCCAGCTTGCTCCGGGCTGCTTAGCAGGAGGTGCACCGGCTCAGCCTCCTCCGCAGCCCTGTAGTCACTGGCCAGGGCTGGGGAGGGCCCCGGAAGTGCCCTTACTTGTGGAATTGAGGGGATGCTCGGGCAAGGAAGGAGCCCCAGGCTCCCAGGAGCCCTGTCTTATTCGCTGTTTTCCGCCCTGTGCCCTGTGGCAGGAGTGCCTCCCTGTCAAGGTGGAGGGCGAGGAGGTCTGCTTACAGTGCAGGGTCCGTGTGTGCACGCGTGTACTGCCATGGAGCACACCCCACGAGATCCTGGGCCTCTCTGCCTAAAGACCTGTAGTAACAGACCTGTTCCCCGAGGGCAGCTGGGATCAGAGCGGAGGGGCTGCTGGGCGGGGAGCAGGTGGTTGAGCTGAGTCTTAAAGGATGGGCAGGCGTTTCCCAGGCACAGGGGACCCTGGAGTAGGATGAAGAAGGACATTTCAGGCAGAGGAAGCAGCTTACGCAGAGGCGGGAAGCGTGCCTGGGAGGACATGGCCTGTTTGGGGAGCTGCACATAGTTCCGGGCGGGGGTGTGGCAAGGTGGGCGGGGCCAGAGCCTGGGTTGGCCCGCCCTCTGCCCGGCAGATGCTCAGTGGGCGCCTGCCACCTGGGGCGCAGGAAAGGAGCGCCAGGTGCGTGTGCAGACAGTCCCGGGCCGAGTTGTGTGGGCCGCTGAAGAGGGCCTTGTGCGCAGCGCGCGGGAGTTTCATGCCGGAGGCCAGGGGGAGCCTTTGAGGGGGTCTGCGTGGGATCGGGTGCTGGTGCCTTTTGGGGACCGAGGAGGATGTTGAGATGCTGACGTGGTCTCAGGAAAGACTCTGGGACCCAAACCCAGGCAGGCCAGGGGCTGAGAGGAGAGATGAGGTGACCTTACACCGGTCCCCCACATAACCTGTGTTGGATCTGTCTTTGTACGGCAGGGGCTGCCAGGGTCAGGACCCGATGGGCTGCCTGGCGGGCGCAGAGCCTGCCTTTCTGGCTTCTTCAAGTCGTGGGATGTGAGTGGGGCAGGTGCACCACCTAGAGACAGGAGGTGGAACTGCAGCGACCCCGTGCCTCCACCGGGGAGGGTGGGGGGAGCGGCAGGCAGAGAGGTGAGGGCTGCAAGCTAGACGGCAGTGGGTGAGTCTACAGCACACCAGTGTGGGGGCGGGGCCCTGAGCCACCCTGAAAGGCTCCCTGAAGGGTGGGCAGGGAGGAGCCACAGGTTTCAGTGGGTGGGTGGGCCTTCTAGGCCAAGGGTCACTTGTTCCGTGTGTGTCACAGCTCAGGCTTCATGCGAGGTATCTCATTTATGAGGACGGTTCTCTAAGTACCTATCACAGAACCGGGGCTCCAAGAAACCAAGGGACTTGTCCAGAGCCACACGGCTCAGGGTTTGCACCAGGCCTACCTCTCTCCAGAGCTGTGGTCCTGACCACTGCTAACGCCTCGAGCTAGGAGGCTTCATGACATAGGATTCACGGGCAGCAAGGGGACCAGAGCCGCAGAGCCTGGAGTGAGTGCCCAAGCCCCAGGGAAGGTGACACCTAAGAGCGGGCCCGGTGGGCCAGAGCGGAGAGGCAGGGCTGAGCCCCCAGGGGCTGGACAACAAGGCCAGAGGGAGGGTGGAGGCGAGGACAGGTGAACATGACTTTGCGGTGCTGGGAAGGAGGGCTGGGGCCAGCACGTGGAGACAGAGGGTCAGTGAGCTCCGGGTGAGGGGAGAGGGGGCCTTTAGGTCGCCTGGGTTTGAGGGCACGAGGTCTGCCATGGGTCTCCTGGATTCAGCAGCACGTCACCCTGGGGTCCAGGCCACAGGCTGCTGCAGACTCAGGGGGCAGGAGGCGAAACACTGGGGCAGAAGCAACTGCTGGCCTTGCAGGCCAGGGGTCAGGCCTGGGGTGTGTGGGATTCTCACACAGGCACCCTGCCTGGCTGGGGTTTGTGGGAGCCAGGGGGGAGGGGAGCAGAGAGACTGGAGAGGACCCAGCCGTCTCTGGCTTAGCCAGGCAGAGGCATAGGCTGGTGGGCTGCGGGATGGCAGCCGGCCGGGCTGGAGGGACTGGGAGACAGGATCTCTCACACAGTTTCATCAGCATCCCAGAGGTCCTCTCGCCCTCGCGCCCTGAGCAGCACTTCCTGCAGCCCCAGCCGGCAGTGTGGGCCAGCACAGGGGCGGGAGGAACAAGTGAAGGATGGGAGAGCCTTGTAGCCGGATGCCCAGGCTGGGGCCACACAGAGGTTCCAGCCGGAAAGCAGCTTCTGTGCTGGTATCGGGCTGCGCGGCCTGTTAGAGCTGCTGGTTCTGCCCGGCTCGGGCTGGCACAGAACCTAGAACTCGTGCCCAACACTGACACCTCTGCTCTGCCTCCCCAGGTGTCCCCCGAGAAGGGCCGCTGTGCGGTGGGCAGCATTCTGAGTGAGGGAGAGGAGTCCCCGTCCCCTGAGTTCCTCCAGCTCTACCAGAAATTTGGCTTCAAGGTGTTCTCCTTCCCGGCACCCAGCCACGTGGTGACAGCCACCTTCCCCTACACCACCACCCTGTCCATCTGGCTGGCCGCCTGGCGTGTACAACCTGCCCTGGACGCCTACATCAAGGTGAGACTTGACCTGGGGGGACAGCCAGTCCTTGGCCGGGAGCCAGGGAGGAGGGCCCAGGCTGGCGGGGGAGGGGACTCGGAGGGCAGCACTCTGGGACCCTGAGGGGCAGGTGCCCGTGGAGCTAGGAGGGTGGACAGAGGCTGCTGGCATCTCTTCCAGATGCCCGGGACCTTGCCGGGAGCGTGGGGCTTGTTCAGAAACCTAGCCTGCTCAGGTCAGCTCTGGCTGGAGGCCTGCAGAGCAGGCGACCTGAGGCCCCCAGGGGCTGGCAGGCCCTGGTCCTGCGCCTGCCCCGGCCTTATGAACCTGCCCCCTAAGCCCCGCCTCCTCCAGTGCCCGTCTGGTCGCCAGCAACGCTGGTAGACGAGTGCTGGAGGGAGCGCGAGAGCCAGCCCCCCCCCCCCGATCTGGCGGGGTCTCTGAGGGCACAGAGATTGTTTTAAGCTTTCCCTGTTGCCCATCCCTGTCCCTCTAAAACACTCTGTAACCTTGGGTGCTCGGGGAACGGCCCCAGTGTGGGCTTGGGAGCGGGTGCTTATTCGTCTGTTCAGCCTGTGTGTGTTGAACGCGTGTGTTGGGTGAGGTGCCGGTACGTGAACAGGCATTTACCGGAGGCGTGGAGATGGGGGATACGTGTCAGACAAAACTGGAGTAGGTGCTGGAAAGGAAGGGGTGGGGGGCGGGCAGGTGGACCGCCTCTTGGAGGAGGAACCTCAGGCAGAATCCTGGAAGCGCGCTCAGCGGGGGAAGAGGGTTCCCAGCGGAGCCCAGAGCTCAGGTGCCATGGGAAGTGGGAGCCGCAGTGTTTCTGAAGGAAAGCCGCATGGTCTGGGCCACCCCACCCTACAGGAGGACCCAGCCCTGGGGTGGGGCCGGGGTCCATCATGGATCATGGGGGCGACAAGGGGGCAGGGCTTAGAAGGCTCACGAATCTGAATCCTCTTGTGGGTGACGGGACCAGGGTGGGGGCTGTAGAGATGCAGACAAGGGCAGAGATTTGCCCTCTATTTGGGGGTAACGCTGATGGGCTTCCGGTGGACTGGTTGTTGGGGAGTCACAGCAGGCTGCGGTCCCCTTGGGCTTGGGCAGGTGAGGGCTCAGGGAGGGGGTCCTGGGGGGGCTGTCTGAGAGACATCAGGTGGGGGCGTGGAGTCTGGAGGTGAGAGGGAGGTGCTGGTAGACGTGTGTGGGGCCCGAGCCGCCCGAGGGAGGCGCTGCAGCAGCTCAGGCTGTGCAGAGGGTGCGGCTGGGGTTGGGGAACAAGCAAGTTGGCAGGAGCGCGAACTTGGTGGGCTTGTGGGCACCTGGGGGCTTTGTTGTCCAGAGCAGCTGGCGGTGGAAGGCGGCCTCTGCTGTGGAAACAGGGACTCAGGCAGGCCCTGGTTAAAGAGGCGCAGGAGTGTGGTGTCAGGGCTGGGGACGCAGAAATGGGGCCCTGGTCACCAGGGTTGTCTTGGTGGTCAAGGACAGGAAGAGAAGACAGGCCACTGTGGGTGGCCGTGGGGCGCTGCAGTGGGTTCCTCCCTAAGCTGGAGCATGGGGGCAGGAACAGTGCGGAGGAGGGTGTGCTTGTCTGCGGTGGGGGTGGGCTGGAGGCTGAGGGGCGGGGTGAGGTGGGGGCTGGCTGGTGGAGGGGCCCAGAGGGGAGACCTCAGTGCCTGAGGCCATGCAGCATGCCTCCGGGGCTGGGGGCTCCCCCAGTCCACCCAGGGAAGGGCTGGTGTGTGGTTCCCCTGTCTGGGCTGTGCCACCCTCAACCTCAGGGGCCAGTCTGGAAGGCCCCCCAGGAGGAGGCGTTCTGGGTTCCAGGCCTCAGAACAGAATGTGTGGCATGTGGCACGGTGGTGAGCAACTCAGCCCCCAAAGCCTTTTCCTGGCTTCAGGGGTTTATTTTTAGACACCTTTGTCCAAATTTCCCGGCCCCTGACAGCTTCACAAGTTGCCTGGTTTTGACGTCACCTCTTTGATGGACGCCCACCCCCCCCCCCCGGCACCCTTATGGGAGCCTGGCAGCTGCTCTGGGCCTCATTCTCCTGGGCCAGGTGTTGGGGGGCCGTGCCATCCTCTTTCCCACCTGAGACGAGGAAGCGGGAGAAGAGGGGAACGCAGGGGTTTTCAGGGGTGTCTGGGAGGTGTGCTGGGGTGTGGCCAGGCTGCCGGCCATGGAAGCACAAGCGCATAGCACCTCTGCCCCTGTGCTTAGTCTGACTTCGCATCTTGGGGAGCAAAGCCAGGTGAAAGATGGGGAAGGGGCTGGTTCTGTTTGTGGGTGGCCCTGGGCCTCCCCCCTCACAGGAAGCAGAGAGGAGAGAGGGAGCTCTCGTCACCTGTTCTTTCCCCCACGGCCACGGCACCAGGGAGGGAGGCCGCTCATGAGCCGCTGGGGTCCTGCGACTCTCCCAGCCCTGACAGCTGGCGGCCGTTGAGGGAAAGGCGGGAGAGCGTGCACATACGCGGCTCCTCTGGATTTGAGGCGGGTCCGCTGTGCAGGTG
Organism: Craseonycteris thonglongyai; assembly: GCA_004027555.1. Taxonomy (NCBI): domain Eukaryota; kingdom Metazoa; phylum Chordata; class Mammalia; order Chiroptera; family Craseonycteridae; genus Craseonycteris; species Craseonycteris thonglongyai. Next base: position 51,826 of record PVKE010002945.1, read on the forward strand.
CTTTGGAACGAGGGGCAGCAGCTGCTGGCTTTCTGCTTCGGGAGGGGGAGGGGCCATTCTGTCCCCAAAGTTGCAGGGGGGCCTGAGCCTGGCGCATGGCAGGTCTCATGGCACCCGAAGTCTTGGGGGGCCCCTGTGAGGAGCCCCAGGAGGTGCATTTGTCAGGGCTCTGGGGATTCAGGAGGGAGGGCTGGTCCCAGCCTGGTGAGCTGGGAACAGGGGCTGGAGCTCTGCCTTTCCCCCCAGAAGCCTCGGGGCCCTGAGCTGAGTGCTGTGGGACAGGGTGGGGTGAGGGGTCCCTGTCTGTCTGTGTGGAAGACGCCCCCGCTTTGTCAGGCTGCTCCGCCGGAACCCTAGCTCTGCCTCTGGCTTCTACCGACCAGGTGACCTTGGGAGCCTTTTTTTGGAGGAGTAAGTAGCTGCACAGAGGTGCCCCATTGTTAATCAAGCTCAGAACCCTCCCACGTCAGCTCAGCAAAGGTGAGCGATGACCCCACATTTCATGTCCCCTGGTGGCTTCCTCATCCGGATTCCCACGGCCGGGGCCATGGGCTCCACACGGGTGTCCTAGCCCTGTGATCAGGAGGCTGCCGCGGGCGCCCGCTGCCCACTTGCCCGGCAGGCACACGGTAAGGGTCACTTGGGCAGCCGCTGTGGGCGCAGGAAGCAGCTGCTGCCTGTGCCTTATTGGGCCTCATGTCCTCACCTCCGTGGGGTGGAGATGGTGCTGTTCCAGGCTGCTCAGCTCACCCGCTGGTGCCGCCACCTGCTGATTGGCCGGCCCCAGCTGGGGGTGGGGCGGCAGCTCCAGGCCCCCAGAACTCCTTCCTCCCCAACATGTCCCAACCATACGGCTTAGCCATGCCTGGGGGCAACCAGGGCTTCCCCGGAAACAGGAAGCAGCCTCCTGGGTAGTGGCAGCATGCAGCCCAAGCCTTGAAGGTTGGGCACAGGTGAGAATGCAGGTCAGGCAGAGGCAGTGACCTGTGCGTGGCTTGTGTCCTTGCTGTGGCAGGAATGCAGGGGAGGGGTCGGAGTTTGGAGCCAAGTGATGAGGGAGCCCCTGGACATGTCAGAGTTCCAGGTTGGGCTTGGGAACCAGACTGAAGGAGGGTTACGAGTGAGCTGGGAGTCACAGTGACTCTTGACTGCAGATACCCCCACGCCAGGAGGAGACCCCCACCACGCCCTGGGTGTGGAGATGTGGGGGCCCCCCCAGGAGACCAGGCCAGCCCAGGCCCTGGAACCTGTGCCTCAGCCTCTCTGGCTTCGCCCCTCCCACTCCCTGGCCTGAAAGTGCATCACCAGCCTTTGCTGGGGCGGCGTGGGCGCTTCCACTCTCAAAATACCAGCTCCAACGTGGCGGCTTGGCAGCCCTGCGGGACCCTGGGGGCTGAGGCTCTGTCTGCGGGTGCTATAGGCTGGGCCATCACCAGCCCAGAGGCAGCCTTGTCCCCAGGCGGATGGGACTGGGCCAAGTGAAGTTCTGTTGCTCTTCTCCAGAAAGCTTGGGATTCCGGCACGAGGGAGGGGGAGACTCCAGGGGCAGGCGTGCCCTCCGAGCAGAATGGTGTGCCCTTCAGCAGAGCCCTGGGGGGAGCGGGGAAGAGGCTCCTCCTCACTGTCTAGCTCTGCAGACAGGAAACCTCAGGTTCCAGAGGGCCCGGCTTCCCTGAGGGGCCAGGAGTCAGAGGGGCCTCTGAGATGACACACGCTGGGCTTCCTCCCTCCTCCCTCCTCCCGTCTGCGTTGCACTCACCCCTGCCCTTGCCCTCTGGCACTTTCTGGCTCCCCTGGCTCCCAGGTGCTTGGCTTCTCAGCTCCATCTGCACCGCACAACCTTTCTGCTGCTGGGTAATCAGTTGGCAGCATTTTGTCAGCTCGTCAGGACAGGGCTCCAGGTCCTTCACTGCGCAGACTCCGTGAAGTGCGGCGGGGCCTGGAGAGGGGCCTGTGCAGCAACCTGCAAAGCCACGCTCCCCTCCCACGTTGGGAAGGGAGAGGAGTGGGGTCCCAGGACAGAGCCCCCTGCCCCCGAGACCCCCCAGCCCTCTGGTTCTGCTCCCGGGAAGGCGGGAGCTGGGCTGAACTGGGGGTGCGTGTAGGGCCAGGGGCTCCCCGGCTCCTCCGGGTGCTTCAGGGCCCTGTGCCTGCGTGGAGGGGCTCGCCCACCCCTGCCCCTCGGTGCCCCAGCCCACCCTGGTCTGTCTCGATTGCCCCCCTCACTGGCTTGCCGGGAAGCCGGGGCCTGTGTGTGCGGGAACATGAGCACAGGTGTAAATTGCTTGGCAAGCTGCTGCTCTGAGGTGAAAATGAAAAGTCTTCAGGCAGCTGCACGGCAGGCGGGGGTGCCAGGCTCTCTCCTCATGCCGTCCCCTCCCTGCAGTTTCCTCCAGGCTCCCGCCCAGTCCTGGCTCCTCTGCCATTCTGGGGGTGCTCCTAGACCGGCTCTGGGCTCCACCCATCCCCCAGAGCGCCCCCTCTCCTTCTATCACCCTGTCTTCTCTGACCAGCACGTTGGTTAATTTGTGACCTTCGTGTTTGTGGTAGTTTCTCCACCGAGTCTTGTGTTTTTCAGGTGCACAACTGTCTTACCTTTAAGGAATGGAGTTTCTGTCCAATTTTCCCAGGCCCTCGTTATCTCTGGAGACCCCTGTTCCAATCTCTTTCTCTCATAGTTGGGGAGATGGAGATGCAGAAAGAAGCCACCCACCTGTCTGTCCCAAGGCCACGCTCCTGGCCAGATGGCTCTGTCCTCCCGCCCCTTCCTGGCCATTTGCACAGCTGTGGGCCCTCCGGCTGCGAGGGGACTGTGCTCACCAGCTCCTCCACAAGGACTCCCTGCTGTCCCCTGCCTGGGTCCCAGGCAGGCTTAGGTTTTGGGCCGGAGACTGCTGGGAGTTCCAGCCTGGGAGAGGGAAGCCGACGGAGGTCCAGGCAGAATAACAACCGCGTGCCGCCCCTGTCTCTGCACGTGCGATGCAGACCGGCTGTGGCCGGCGGCTGCGTGTCCTGTCTGATTAAAAATGAGCACGCCTCGCTTCTCCCAGTGGAGATGCTGCCACCCGAGGGGACGCACAGCTGTGCTGGTTGTGTGGCAGCCGGTTCAGGGCAAGCAGGGGGTCCAGGGCCCCTCTCCCCGGTGAGGCAGGAGGTAACGGGTTATGGTTGGGTGGAGATGGGTGGAGCGGACGTCAGCCCTTTCGGGGCCTGGAGCCCACGCAGATGTGTGACCCAGCCCTGGGCTCGCCCCCATTGCCTGGCTCTTTGGGGAGTTGAGGTCACGTAGCCTCCCCAGCCCTCTGGATGGCCTAGGAGTGGGGTGCACCCCATCTTCTGCTCCCCACCCCTAGCAGCAGCAGAACACTGACCGCGGCAGCTGAGGTCCTCTCACTCCCTCTCCCCATGGCCTCACCCCTAACTCAGGAAGCACGTGGGTGCTGGGGAGACCTGGGCCCAGCATGCAGGGAGTCCTGAGCTGCATGTGCCCCATGCTTGCCCCCCGCCCGAGGGGAGGAGGGAGTGGGGGTTGTGTCCCCAGGGCAGCTGGGCAGCCTGCGGTGCACGGCTCCTCCCTTTGTCCACCAGCACCCCTGGGCGGCCCAGCGTGGTGGGTGCCAGGTGGTGGCAAGGGAGACCTGGTGACTGAGGTCTCCTGGACACGACTGCATTGAGTGGTGGCCCACATCCCCCTGGCTTCTGCTCCTGGGGGCCCAGGTGGGAGGGGAGCCTTGGAGGCGTGTACAATTTCTGGCAGCTCCTGGGGGCACCCTGGCCTGGTCAGCTGACTTGCTCCTGTGAGGTGGGGAGGACTTGACGTCTGCTCCTCTCCCGCCTTGGAAGGGGGCCCCGTGGTCCCCTGGAGTCTGTGTGGTGAGGAAGTGCCCCAGCTTGTGGCCTCCGATGGCCAGTGGCTTTAGTGGCCGGAGCAGGTTGTCCTGTCCCCGTGGTGCTTGCTGAAGCCTCTGGCTGTCTGCGGTGGGGGTGGGGGGTCCCCGGAGCCGGGAGGACTCCAGGCCTTTCAGCAGCAGTACCAGCCCAGCGTGGCGTTGCCCTGGTGTCCTTGGCTCTTGGCAGCCTTTTCTCCGAGGACTCCCTGGGGCTCGCTGAGGGGGAGGCAGCTGGCCGCGCCCTCCTTCAGCGATTTTCCCATCCTGACCTGCTCATCACCATGCTGCCCGGGCCACAGCTCCTGCCGGGCCACAAGGACCTGGGAGCTGGCCCCTGGCCACCCCTCCTCCCTCAGAGGCTGCACCTGACTGGGAGTCTCTTCCTGATCACTGAGGGATGGGGCACGTGGCTTGTCCCCCCCTCACCCACCATCCTCCCCCAGCTATCACTCGACTCCTTGTTGCTCGTGAGCAGAGCACAGTGAGGGTCTCCCCAGAGGTGCCCGTCCCGTGCCTGTGGGCCTGGGTTGGAAGTCCGTACCTCTGCTTCCTTCCTGACCCTGCTCTCCTGCCCCCGCGTCTGCATTTTGACAGGACCCGGCCTGTGTGAAGGTGATGTGGGGCTGAGCCGTCAATGAGAGCTTAATTAGGTCCGTGCCTGGGGGCCTCCAGCAGGGGCACGAGGGGCCCCCAGGTGGCTGGGCTTGGGTAGGAGGCAGCCCCTGCGGGGGCCTGGGGCAGGCGTGGGCAGAGGGCGGGCTGGGCCTGGAAGGGGCGGCCATGCAGCCAGGCCACAGCTAGCTCTCCCTCCTCTGTCTCCTCGATTCCTCTGTTCTCCCCGATGGCTTTGAGATGAAGGCGATGGCAGGGATAGAGGATGCAGTTCCCATGGCAACAGGGCTGTCCACAGCCAGGCAACTTCAGAGCCCGGCTTTTCGGGGGAGGCAGATGCGCAGAGCAGCCTCCCGCCCACCTGTGAGGGGGCTGGCAGAGCAGGTGGCAGGGGGGCTGCTGGGTGCTGCCCACCCTGACGCCCGGCTTAGAGGGCAGGCTGGGAAGAGCGCCGCTCCCTCTTGCCACCCCTGTCACCTCCAGAAGGGGGGCGAGGCAGGTGGCTTGAGTGTTGGCAAAGGCAGGGCTCCATTGTCCCTGGGACTTCTGGGTGAGCATGGGCCCTGGTGCCCCAAAGCCCGCTGTCCACCGCCACTGAGAGGTGGTCACTACGGGGCTTCCGTTGGAGACTTCGAATGCCCAGGGTGCAGGGCGGTGGTGAGGTTCGCATCCTGACTGGGTTGGGCCCCGTTTCCCTTTCCTTCTCTCTGGCTACCAGGGAACAGCCTGGACCTTCTTCAGAGAGTCCCCCAGCCTTGGTGACATGGCCCCTTTTGGTTTGGCAGGTTCCCACTCCCAGTGCTGGCATTTGCCGCACCCCAAAGCCTGGGGCGCCTGGAGATGCAGGGGCGGGGGGAGCTGGGGGTGCCTGGAGACGCAGGGGCGGGGGGAGCTGGGGGCGCCTGGAGACGCAGGGGCAGGGGGAGCTGGGGGCATGCACCTGTATGAGGGTCCAAGGAGCACCCAGGCAGGCCAGAGAGATTGCTCTCGAACTACATATTGTAAGTAAGGACTCGGCGTTGCTGGCCCTGGGGGCCCCAGGGCGTCCCCTCTGCGTTTGAGCCCAGGGAGACTTAGGATCCAAGGCCTTGCCTGGGTCAGCCACAGGGTCAGACCCTGGGCCACGCCGTCCACCCCGTGAGGCCTCCTAGGATGTCGATGGTGGTCCAGTGAACCGCCAGGCAGGTTCAGGGCTACCGCCTGATGATAAACTAAATAGCTCGTGGGCTGTGCCTTGGAGAAGGAGCCCTTACCTGGCAGAGCCTGTCCTGCCCGCTGTAGACGGCCTGCCCGCTGTAGGCGCCCTGCCCGCTGTAGGCGCCCTGCCCGCTGTAGGCGCCCTGCCTGCTGCAGGCGCCCTGCCCGCGAAGTCCTTCAGGCCCCCGGGGGCTCGTGTCCACCCCGCTTTGTGTGCTGTAATTGAGGGGCTTCCTCCTCCAGCTCGGCTTGGCCAGGCAGGTGACCAGGGAGCCCTGGAGTGGCTGCTGCCCCTAGCTGCTCAGCCTCTCATTCCCGCCAAGTGGCAGGCTCACTTCAGCGCTGCCGGGAGAGCCGGGCGAGGCCTATAAATAGCCGTGTTGTGAAGGTTGGCAGGTGACCAGTGACAGGGCAGGGACCTTGCAGTCGTCTTAGTGGGTAATCGCGTCCGTTGCAGGAAAGTGAGGCACGCTCCAGAGCCGGCTGCCCCTGCCCCTGCTGCCCCACCGGCCTCCAGGCAGCACGGCATGTGTCTGCACCCCCGTCCCACACACACCGGGGTGGGGGCTTTGGGTTCTGGATTCAGGCAGAGGGGAGCACCTGTCACAGAACCCCCTGGGGAGTCAGGGTCATGTGCAGTGTCAGCTACGTGTCCTGCCTCCACCTCCTCAGCTGAACCCCGGGCCCCGGCGGGAGAAGGGCCGGGAGCCCAGCACATCTGAGAGTTTCAAGGGGGTGTCTGGCCTGGAGCTGCTGCCCAGGGTTTGTGGGGAACATGCCGGCAAGGGCGGGCCTGGGGCCTGGGGGGCAGGGCACTGGCCTCTCCCTGTCCCCACTTCAGTCGGTGTTGTCCCAGGTAGAGACGCAGTCAGGGCCTGGGCTGCCTGGGGTGGAGAGTGGCAGGTCGGACCTAGGCACCTAGAGCAGCAGTGTGGGGGTCCCTGTGTGTGCTCCCCTCGGCAGGCGTTTGGGACTTGAGGGAGACTGAGGCAGGAGGCAGAGCCAGCCGCCTGGGAGAGAATGGGCCCGTCACCGGGGCCACTTGGGCCAAGCGTGTCAGAGTCCCCCGAGGGCTCATTCCTCCTCTTGCCCCTGCCCACCAAGGAGCGGAAGCTGTGTGCCCACCCTCGGCTGGAGATCTACCAGCATGACCAGATCTGTTTCATGTGCCCACTGGCGCGGCAGGGGGACTTCTACGTGCCCGAGGCGAAGGAGACGGAGTGGAAGAGCCGGGGGCCGGCTGAGGCCAGCGACGCCCAGGCGGCGGGCACAGGTACGCAGGCGAGCACGAGGTGGGCTGTGGGAGATGGAGACCTGCCCGCCCCGGCACCCTCAGGCAGAGCTGCCTGTTCTGACACGGGGTCCACGTAGGCGCGGATTCATACGCGTTACCCTTGCAAAACAGATGCAAAGATTCCGCCCAGGTTCCGTCAGACATGAGGGGAGTGCCCATGGACGCCTAGGTCCCAGGCTGCTGGACGCTCACAGTGGGAGGGGTGGGCCGCTCCGGAAAGGGGACACTTGGGGGAGCTCAAGTAGGAGATGAGATTGGCAGTGGATCTGGAAGGTAAGAAGAGAAGGGGAGCGAGGTGTTCTCCTGTCCCCCCCAGTGCAGGGCCCTGCCCAGAGCCCACGCCCTCTCCCTGCCGAAGAGCAGCCAGAAAGCGGGCAAGGGGGCCAGGCCAGAGGGCGGCCTCCTGCCCTCCACCCACCCCTGCCCATCCGCGTAGGACTGTGCGCTGTCTGTCCTCAAGGCTGAGCAGGCCTGCTGGCCACCCCAGGGGCCCCGTGGGCTGGGCGAGCCTGCCTGTCCCCCTCACCTCCCCTGGGAGACAGACCCTCAGTCGTCAGCAGCCAAGGTCACCCTCGAGAGGCATATGTTGAGGGGTGGGGGTGCTGCCAGGCTGTCTCCACTCCCTAGGGGCCGTGTCCATCACAGTTAGTGTCATCTGCCACTTAATTACCTCCTTGGGGCACCGCTCCCACCCGCCGGTGGTGCCTGGCACTCTTGCGTGTCCCGGCTGTGGGCATGGGGTGCGGCACAAGGTCAGCAAGCCCAGCTGTCCCCACGGCAGGATGGGGCAGCTCCCTGACCTTCCTTTGACCTCTGGTGCCTCGTGCCCCCTCTTTGGACCACCCACCTAGTGTCCCTCCCAAACACTGCCTGCCCGGGTGTTGAAGGGCGGCTTGGCGCCCCCTGCAGCACCCACACCCCCAGCTCCTGGGCCGCCCGCCCCCTGGAGTGGGGCCCAGGGCTCTGCCCCCCGCTGACAGGGTCGGCCCTGACACCCGCCTGCCAGGTGCGGGCGGCTCGCACGGCAGCCATGGTGGTGTCCCTGCCGTTCCCCTGCCGGGTCCCCCCTGGGCTAGGAGGTGAAAGGGGGCGATTAGCTGCCTGTGCCTGTTAGTACACTGATGTATTATTTAGCATAGAGGCGATGAGTGGTTTATCCTGCGGCACTGGCTGTGGGCAGTGGAGGAGGTGGGGGCTGGGCTGGAGGGGACAGCTCCATTCCCTGCCCCCGCAGCCCGGGGACCCCCTCCTGTGCAGACCGGTGGGGCGGCAGGGACCGCTCCCCTGCCTGGAACCCCTTTGCCACAAGTGTCCACATGGCCCCAGGGGCTGCTCTCACCCGCCCACGGGGCCTGGCCTGAAGCAGCACCCTGGGCTCTTCCTCTGACCACTGCTACGGAGGAGCGTTCTCTACCCGCGTCCCCGGGGGCGAACATGACAGTTTAATGGGGCCAGGGAGAAACTGCTCCCCCCCTTTTGCTCCTAATCCCCATTTAAGGATCGAATGAGGGGCTGAAGTCCTGACCCAGGGCCTGAAGGAACCAACCCCAACTCTGGGTGTGGCCCGGGCTCCCTTGTGGATGCCTGCACTCGGGGAGCAAGAGGGTCTGGGGCCCGCAGCCTGGCCCTTCCAGGGCTCCCTGCATCTCTTCTTGGGGCCCAGGGGACTCGGGAACTCACCCCAGATTCTCCCACCCCCACCCTAGACCCCCCCTGAGGCTCAGTGAAGTTCCAGGCCAAGTCCAAATGCCAAGCAGCTCCCAGCTGCACCTGGCTCGGGCTCTGTCACCATGGAGACAGGACCTGGGGAAGCGCCCCCCTCCTGATGTTCCACAGCTGCCCGCTCCCTCACCCAGGACGAGAGCCGCCCTGCACATGGGCCTGCGCTCTGCCCCTTCTGCCTCTGGTCTGGGCCCATGACTCGAGGGCTTGCTCCTAAACTGGGCAGATGGAGGTGCTTGCCCCGAGGACGTGTGCAGTGGGCTGGACCCCAAGCCCTGCCCAGCGCTGCCTCAGGCTCTCTGGCTCCAGCAGATGCTGTCATGGTCCCTGCATGCTGCTGGGTGGCTCAGGAACCACCTGTGGCCGGGGGTAGGTAAGGGCTCCTCCAGGTGACCCAGGCATAGCCGAGAAAGCCCTTAAAAGGCTTCGTCCCAGCACCCGCTTTCTGTACAACTGGTGAGGATTTCACAGGACTTCTCCATCCACTCCTGCCGTAGCTGCCGCCTCAAACCCAGGCTCAGCGTGGGCCAGAGGCAGGGGCAGCTGACTTTCCAGAGAGGCTGCGCCTGGGGAGCCCTGCACGGGGGAGGGGCAGGGGAGCAGGCTTCCTGGCCCTTCTCCCACCGCCCTCACACCTTATGGGCGATGTTCTGGAGCTGGCCTAGAACAACCCTTTCCAAGCCTGGCATGGGGTGGAGGAGGGGACGTCTGTGTCCCCTCGGGGCTGCGTGGTCCTTAATGGGCCGGGCCGGGGTGGGGGAGGGGCACAGGGGGCTGAGGCTAGTTCAGGGCAGGGAGAGGGCCACGCAGCAGGCTGCCCTCCTCCCTGTCATTGCAGCCGCTGTCAGGGCGGAGGGCAGAGGGCAGCTGGAACAAGCCTCCTGGGCCTGGCAGCTCTATTATTCATGAGGCCATTGTGTGGCTGCTGGTTCCTGCTCCCTGGAGTAGGGGGCAGGGTTCCTAGCTAACCCGGGCTCCCCCTTCCTGGTCCAGGAGCTGACATGATGGGTGACACGAGTTCTATGAGCCCGGAGGTGGGTCCCTGCCGTCGGGAGACTTCAGCTGCCACGCTTTCCCCTGGGGTGAGCAGCAGCCGTGGCTGGGACGACGGGGACACCCGCAGCGAACACAGCTACAGTGAGTCGGGTGCCAGCGGCTCCTCCTTCGAGGAGCTGGACCTGGAGGGCGAAGGACCCCTGGGGGAGCCACGGCTGAGCCCTGAGGCTGAGCCCTTGGGGGCTCCCAAGTGGCCCCGGGAGCTCAGAACCCCTGAGAGGGGCGAGGAGTGACACGTGGCCCCGGCCCGCAGTCCCTGGGGAACTGAGCAGACTCTTCAGCCCTCTTCCTCCTCCACCTGCCGGGCCGGGCCTGGGGGCCTGACTCCCACCCCCAGGCCTCAAGCGGAGCCTTCTTCCAGCCCTCTTGGCTCCCAGGGCCGAAGGAGCCGTCTTCTGCACCCAGCCCCGGCCTCTGCCTCGTGACATCTTTTCTTGCTTCACATGGGAGCTTCCAGGACTCAGAATAAAGCAAATGGTTTTCTTGTTTCACCTGGATCAGGGCTGTGCCTTTGTTTGCTTGAGGAGCCCACCCAGATGGGTCAGAAGTGGCCGGGAAGCCCCCAGCCCCAGGAAAGGAAGGGGCAGGGCCAGCTACCCTGGGGTGGAGCGGGGCCGGGTCTCAGCGGCCCTGCCCTCCCTGCTCTGTGGCCCAGCCGGCAGCTGCCTGGGTGCTCCCCGGGCTGCAGGAGAACGCGGGGGCCTCGGGCCAGGAGTGGGCAGCTCGCAGTCCACATGGGGCTGCCCAGTGGCGAGGACTTCCCTGCCGTGCCCTCCACTGTGCACACAAATGCATGCACACGCACACACAGGCCTTTGGTTGTGTGTGCAACCATGCGTGGGTCTGCCTGCGGTGGCTGTCCGTGTGCGTGTCTGTGTGCATGTGGCCTTGTGTCTAACGGGGGTTGTACTCTGGGGGGTGAGGCCGCCGAGCAAGGAGCATCACCATGGGCGCTTGGTCCCTGCACTGCTGTCTGCGGCTGTGTGTGTGGTTGTATGTTCACGTGCAGTTATGTTGTTCTGTGTCTCCCTGTAAAACTGTAGGTCTGTGCAGCTGCCTGTCCAGTGTGGACACGTGCACGTGCACGGCCCTCTGTGCCTGACTGTGTGTCCACATTCACAGCTATGTGACGGCGGTGTCTGCGTGTACAGCGGTGTTGCGGTTGCGTGTTTGGTTGTGTCCCCGTGTGCGGCTCTGTGTGTGAGGTGCTGGCTGCAGAGCTGGGTGTGGAACTGCCTGTCCGTGTGCTGCAGTGGGAGTGGCGTCAGGCCGCTTGCTCTGGGCCCTGTACCCAGCCCCTGGGGCTGGCGCTGCCCTTAAAGCTCCGCGTCTCCTGTGAGGCTGTCGTGGTGAGTAGGCGGTGAGTGCTGTGTGGCCCCTCTCACCTCAGCACTGCTGCCCCCCATTCTCCAGTCCCCCCCACACTCCAGGGGCCTGGCCCATCCCCCACCTACCCCAAGGAGCCGTCACAGCCAGCCAGAGGGGTGAGAGCAGCCAGGAGACAGCCTGCCATCGGCGGTGGCGTGCGTGCGTCTGGGCTCGATGTGCCTTTCACAGCTGTGCTCCTTGCGGAGCGGCGAGCCATTGGGTCTCTGTCCCGCCTTGCGGACAACCCCCTCCAGCCGCCACAGGCACGTGGAGGTGTGTGTGCGCCAGGGGCCCGGCCTGGGCGTGTGCCCGCTAGCACGGGTCTGAGATGGCCTGGCCTCTGCTGAGACCCTGTGTGAGAAAGGGCAGCCCCGGGGAGACAGCACACGCACAGGAACGCCGTGCCCTCCGCCCTTGCTCGTGTGTGTGTGTGTGTGTGTGTGTGTGCACACGCGTGCATGGGGGCACGTGTGTGCATGTGCTGGGGGCAGATAGCACGGGCCCCCTCCCCAAACACTTCAGCACAGTCTGGCACCACTGCGTCTGCCACCCCTATGCAGGGGTGTCCCTCCTCACTCCGCCGCAGTGGGAAGGGGAGCCCAGGGTGTCTCAGCTCCAGCTCCAGCCCCCGCTGCCTGCTCCGCACCAGCCCGTTTTCCGGAGCCTCTTCCCAGCCCCCTGCCCGCCCCAGCACGTCCCGCAGGCCTGACTCTGGTCCCTGGCCCTGCAGCAGCCCCTTGCGCTCCAGGTCGCTCTTTGCCATAAGTCATACCCTTTGCACGTGAAGGTAGGGGTTAGTGCGGGGTGGTCAGGGCTGGGCAGACAGGCCTGTATTTTGGGGGGAGAAGGTAGCAGCTTTAAAGGTCGTCAGGAGGAAGAGGCCCCATCCTCCTCCAACCCCCCTCCACCCCTTGTAGTGACTCAGGCCCGGGCTCTCGCATGGGGTGGAGGACACATGCCCCTCCCCGGGCCTGGCATGTGGGCTAAGCTGCAGTCCATGAGTTGGGGCAGGAGATGTAGGGACAGGGACACCTCCCACGTGCCTCCGTGGCACCCTGTGACCCTAGGTCCAGCCCCATAGCACTGTGCCCACCTCCGGGGCTCAGCGACCTTCCCAGCCCCGTGCCCGCTGCCTGCTCTCGGGCGCAGTCTGACCCAGGCGGGAAGCCCGACGCGAGGCACCGACTGCAGCGCATAGCGGGAGCGCCCGAGATTTCAGCACCACGTGGCGGACAGCTCCGGACCCCAGGCCCCGCGAAGAACCGGAGCCCCGAGGCGCACGGGCTAGGAGGCGGGGCCCGGCGGGAGGGAGGCGGAGGCTCAGCTGGGAGCGGAAGATCGGGAGTGGGGAGGAACGGAGGAGGGGCCGGGGGCGGGGCAGCGGCGATTGAAAGCGGCGGGGCGAGCCGGGCGCAGAGCGCAGAGCCGTGGAGCCGGCCAGCCAGCGAGCTGCCGGCCGTGCGCCCTCCGGCTCCTCGTCGTTCCTCTCCGAGCCGGACCTGGGCGCGCCAGGTAGGATCCCGACCCCACGTCCCGGAGCCCCGTGGGCCCTCCAGTTCCGGGGGCGCCCGGGCCGGGATGCGTTGGGGTGTCCAGACAGCGCTGGCCGGGAGCTTCGGGAAGCGGGAAGACAGCCCCAGGCGTCCCGCCTTTCTACCCCCGAAAACACACACCCTGCATCACGCTCCTCCGGCCCTGCCCCTCTGTCCCTTGGTCTGTCTGTCTGTCTGTGCCTCCTCTGTCTTTGTCTCAACCTCTCTGGCCCGATCACTGCCTGCCTGGATTTTGGTGGCCCTGGCACCCCCGGGCTGATGAGGACAGCTTTGATCTCATACCGATCTTGACTGATTTGGGCCTCAGCCCCCATCTGGGTCCCTGTCCCGTGCTTGCCTCTCCTGCGTGCCAGGTTGAGCTGCCTCTTTCTGGGGTACCCACGGGATCCCAGTCCCCTGCCCTGGCACCAGAAGCAGATTAACCTTGGGGAGCTGAGGTGGGCAAAGCTAGCGCTTCGGCCACTGTGGCCGGGACATGGGGGTCCTTGAATTAGTTGTTGCCCCCTTGAATGAGTCCCCGCCTCCTCGCTTCCCAAGCCTGCGTTTTGGGAGAGCCTGTGTCTGCGCGGGCACAGGGGCCGGGGTGCACAGGGGAGGACAGTCAGAAGGGTCTCTGAGCGCCAGGGCCCAGGTCCCCGGGGGCCCTGAGGCTGGGGATGGGGGAGATTGGAGAGAGCGACTTTTTCTGTTTGGTCCCGTGAGAAAGGACGAAGGCGAAGTCTCAAGCAGCATGCCACGCTAAGGTGCTCAAAGCCTCACCTTGAGCGCTGTTTTGAGTTTGGGGCCAGATGAACTGCCGCCCACCCCAGACACACATCAGTTGGCATCTCCTTTCCCTGTTGATTTAAAGCCTGTGGCCTCTCCGGTGTCCCTTTCTAGGGCCAAACTCCCCACCTCGCTGTCAAACTCCAGGGCCTGGAGAGTCTGTTACGTCCGCCCTCAGGGAGGCTCGGGAGGGTGGCTTTTTAAGAACCAGAGGCTAGGGCCCTTGGGTGCCTACCTGGGGTCCAGTCTCCCTAGGGGGGGGCTCTTCCCTCTGCCCTGGGGGGTTCTCAGCCAGCAACGGCCCCTCTCGGGAAATCCAAGGCTCATGGCGGGCCCTGGACCCCATGTTTGTAACTCTGACCTGTTCTCTGAGGTTGAGGTGTTGACCTTGAGGTCCTGGGAGGTTAGTGCAGGGTCTGGATGGGCAGTGGCTGGGTTCCCCTGGTTACTGTCTGTCTCCCGCCCTCTCTGCTAAGTCTGGGATGGCTGCCTCTCCAGACCTAGGGCAGGGCTGAGGGGAGGGGCTTGGGGGACGCAGAATCAGAACAGGCAGCTGCTTTCAGATTCCGCTTTTCCCCGTCTGTCTGTCTGTCTGTCTCTGCAGGAGCTGGGCCCTCTACTCATCCCTCTTCCTGTCTGTCCTTTGCTGCTCCCTGTTTCCTCTCTTCGCTTCCACCCTCATGGCCTGGAGGCTCAGGTCTTCGGGACCCATCGGGGCCATGAGCTCCCTGCTTGGGGTCCTGCTTCTGCTGCTGCTGAGGGGCGCTGGGGCCGAGGGGCTGGCCAAGAAGGTGCTGACCCTGGAGGGGGACCTGGTGCTGGGGGGGCTGTTCCCAGTGCACCAGAAGGGCCACCTGGCGGAGGGGTGCGGCCCGGTCAACGAGCACCGCGGCATCCAGCGCCTGGAGGCCATGCTCTTCGCACTGGACCGCATCAACCGCGACCCGCGCCTGCTGCCAGGCGTGCGTCTGGGCGCACACATCCTAGACACCTGCTCCAAGGACACGCACGCCCTGGAGCAGGCCCTGGACTTCGTGCGCGCCTCGCTCAGCCGAGGCGCCGAGGGCTCCCGCCACGTCTGCCCCGACGGCTCCTACGCCACCCACAGCGATGCCCCCACCGCCGTCACTGGGGTCATCGGCGGCTCCTACAGCGACGTCTCCATCCAGGTACGTGGGGGCCCCTCGGACGGGGGTGTGGGCGGGGGAGAGCCCCGCGGTGGGGGGCCAGGATTCCCGGGGAGCAGGGGCTCTGGGCAGCCAGGTGCCGGAAGAGGGGCTAGCAGCGCCCCCTGAGTAGCTTTTTATAGAAGAGTCAGAAAGTGCCCCGGTCACACAAGGGGGTCGATTTTTTCAGAGATTGTGCAGGGAAAACATCCCATGCCTAGCACACACGTGTGTGCACACACACCTGATGTTGAACAGCCCCGAGAAGCTCCATAGTCGGGCAAAACCCAGGAGCAGGTTTTGGATCCCGGTTCACCCGCCCTGTGTGACCCTAGCCACCACGCCTCCCTTCTGCACCTGTTTCCTCCTTATACAAAGGGACCCGTCACCCTCACCACTCTTAGGGTGGTGGCCATTTAACCAGGAGACACGTGCAGAGCATGTATCCGGGGCCTGGTCCATGTGAGCGGCTGTTATTATGAACCCATTTCGTAGATAAGGAAACTGAGACCCGGAGAGAGGCGGTCCGCCAGTCAAGGTCCTCCCCAGGTGGCGAAGTGAACCTAGGGCTCCCGGCCACGGGCCTCCGGGTCCCAAACCATCTCTCCGTGGGAGGTAGAAGCCAGAAGCGGCCCAGAGAGGAGAAGCAGGGGTGGGGGGCCCAGAAGGGAGAGAAGCGGAATGAATGTGGAGGTGGGAAGAGGGTTCCCAAGGGCCTTGGGGGTTGGGGGGTGGGGTAAGATTTGAAGGGTGAGAAGGTAAGTGGACCAGACTCGCCCTCCCGCCCTCCCACAAGGTCAGCAGAGGGCACTGGCCCACCGGATGTCGCTGGGCACCCCTAGCTGCTTTGGCCCGGGGGGCTTCCTCCCCAACCCTGCCTGGGTTTCTCCTCTTGCCCGGATCCTCGCCCACCTGGTGCCCGGCCCTGGCTGCTGGCGGAGGAAGCCGTAGTGGGGTCAGGGTTTTGGGTCGCAAGGAGAGCCTTGAGGTCCCGGCAGCGCCTCTTGGGGAGAAGTGCCGCAGGAGTCTGAACCGTGGAGGCAGCTCCGGGCCGGGGGGCTGGGACGTCTACTCACCGTCCCCACTGCAGTGAGTGAGTCCCAGCTGCTAAAGGTGGCCGGGCACAGCTCGGGCAGGCGTGGCTGTGCCAGCAACCTACATTGCGGCCCCGGCCGGGGGGCTGGGACGCATGAGCGGCCTCCTGCCTGCTGACGTCTTCAGGAGTCGCCCGGGTGCTTCCTTGGCACTCCTCTCTCCACAGCGCTCTTCACAGCCCCATGAGTTCATCTCCAGGAGCCCAGTGGCCTCCCGCCTGCCTCCGGCCCCTCAGCCTCAATCTGTCTTTTCCTTGATTGGGCCCGAACAAGGCCCAGCCGTTCCTCCTCAGGCAGCACCTGCCTGTTGTTGATTCCTCCTCATTCCTGCCCCTCTGTCTTCCCCGAGCCCCTGCAGTCCAGGCACCGGGGCTTGACTTACACCATCACGTTTACCGCTCAGCAGCCTTGGGAGGCAGGAGTGGGAACTGAGGCTCAGGGAGGTTTGCTGACTTGCCTAGGGGCTCAGAGGTAGAAAGTTATGGGAAGAGAGGGCACTGAGACCGTCACAGGACCTAGCTCCCACCTGTGGGGCCCGAGCCTTGCCTACTCTCACCCGCCCACCATCCCAGCAGGTCCTTGGCTGGACCCCACTCTTAGGGGCAGGGCCCTGTAACCCCAGGGTGGGAGACGAGCTGCCAGGCAGTCAGTGGTCAGCAGGAGGCCTTGTTGGTCACAGGCTCTGGCATCCGGTGGGCTCACAGGGCCATGGGGTCCTCTCATCTGGGTCTTCCTGCCTGGGGGGACCGTTCTCCTTCTTTCTGCATCATCCTATCAGGATGGACTCTGAGGAAGGGTTACCTGCCCCAAACGCACAGAGGCTGAAGCGCCCTGAGCATCTCAGATGCCACCTAGTGCCCGCCTCCTCCCCGTGCACCCAAGTGCCCCTTTCTCCACCCCACGGTGTGGGCTCTTACCCTGGGCTCCCCACGTTTGCCACAGCCACGTGTCGGCAGTAGGGACTCGGCCCTGGGTCTTCGGGCCTCGTCCTTGAGAAACCCCCTGTCACCCCGGAAGATGCATCAAGACAGGATACTTTCAGGGAAGTCGGGATGGCTCTTGCAGCCCCAGGGTCCTAGGATCGAATCCCGGCCCCGGCCCGTGTGGACCCATAGGCTGAACTGGGTGTACCCCCAGTTCGGTTCTCACCAGGGCAAGCCTCCTTCGTGGGAGGCCCCCGCTTTGGCTCCTGCCCTGCATGGCCCCCGCCCACCTGTGGGATGAAACCATGTGGAAAACTAACGATGGACAACTATGGAGACTGCTCTGGGCCCTCCCCCTTCTCTCTCTCTCTCTCTCTCTCTCTGTCAAAAACAATTAAAAATAATAATAAACCTTTAAGACAGGATCTTTTGGGAGGGGGAGACCGCAGGGCTGACCACACGGACACTATCCCGCAGTCAAACAGGTGTGTCTCTGACCTTTGCCCGCCCGCCTCTCCCTCAGGTGGCCAACCTCCTGCGGCTGTTTCAGATCCCGCAGATCAGCTATGCCTCCACCAGCGCCAAGCTGAGCGACAAGTCCCGCTACGACTACTTCGCCCGCACGGTGCCCCCCGACTTCTTCCAAGCCAAGGCCATGGCCGAGATTCTCCGCTTCTTCAACTGGACCTACGTGTCCACCGTGGCATCTGAGGGCGACTACGGCGAGACGGGCATCGAGGCCTTTGAGCTCGAGGCCCGCGCCCGCAACATCTGCGTGGCCACCTCAGAGAAGATGGGCCGGGCCATGAGCCGGACCGCGTTTGAGGGAGTGGTGCGCGCGCTGCTGCAGAAGCCCAGCGCCCGCGTGGTCGTCCTATTCACCAGGTCCGAGGATGCCCGCGAGCTGCTGGCCGCCACCCAGCGCCTCAACGCCAGCTTCACCTGGGTGGCCAGCGATGGCTGGGGCGCGCTGGAGAGCGTGGTGGCCGGCAGCGAGGGGGCCGCTGAGGGCGCCATCACCATCGAGCTGGCCTCCTACCCCATCAGCGACTTCGCCGCCTACTTCCGAGGCCTGGACCCCTGGAACAACAGCCGGAACCCCTGGTTCCGCGAGTTCTGGGAACAGAGGTTCCGCTGCACCTTCCGGCAGCGCAACTGTGCCACCCACTCCCTGCGGGCCATGCCCTTTGAGCAGGAGTCCAAGATCATGTTCGTGGTCAACGCTGTGTACGCCATGGCCCACGCCCTGCACAACATGCACCGCGCCCTGTGTCCCAACACCACCCGCCTCTGCGATGCCATGCAGCCGGTCAACGGGAGGCGCCTCTACAAGGACTTCGTGCTCAATGTCAAGTTCGACGGTAATGGTGCCGGCCGGCCAGGGTCCTCGGGTACCCGGGCGTGGCTGTGAAGACATAGCCTGTAAGGGACTCAGCCAGGGGGCTGGCGTCCCAGCCAGGACCGAGGTCTGAGACCCTTCCCGTGCGGTGGTGGCAGGCCTGGTCCCGCCCTTGGAGAGTCTCTGGTCCTGCTTTGGGCATTGCGCTCTCTCCTGCCTGGATCGCAGGTGGGGATCAGGTGACCTCCTCCAGCCATTGCTCAGGCAGCAGAACCTTCAGTGAGAGGCAGGATCAGGCTGGGTTGACAGTCAGCATCGGGGTGACAGGCTGGATGCTGGGAAAACATCTATTCCTACTCTTTTTTTTAAAGATTTATTTTATTGATTTTTGACAGAGAGAAACAGAGAAAGAGAGAGACAGAGAGAAGGGGGAGGGCGCAGAGCAGTCTCCATAGTTGACAGCATTAGTTTTTTCCATATAGTTTCACTCCACAGGTGGGCGCAGGGCTGAGTAGGGCAGGAACTGGGCCGGGAGCCGCCCGCATAGGCCCCGGCAAGAACCGAACTGGGGGCACACCCCAGCTCAGCATATGGGTCCACGTGGGCCGGGATTCAATCCTTGGTCCCCGGGGCTACAAAGCAGGTCAAAAGTGATTTTAATAAAAGTTCCAGTTTTAAGAAAAATGAATGCCTCAGAATTATCACTGTGCTTCAGCAAGACTCACCGTGGGCACTGTGGGCGAGGGTGCCAGGGATGGTAGGCAGCCCGGAGCACGGGCCCTGAGCCAAGACGAATCGTCATCCAACGAGACTGATGTTCAGAGTGACAGGAGAATCAGGTCCAGGTGGGCTGACGTGGGAGCAAGGCGAAGCTCAGCACGCTGGGCACCAGTTGGATTTTGAGGACGTTGAGGCTGGGAGGCAAGAGTCCTGGTGGCAGGGGGTCTGCACGTGATCCCACTCCACACCATGCACACATCCTCTGCTGGCCTTCACACATCCTCTGCTGGCATGAATCCTGATTTCTCCCTGGGACCCTGATGAAGGATCCTGCCTCCTGAGCGTGGCTGGGAGACGTGGAGTTCAAGGCGGGATGGCGGGTGGGGAGTGGAAGTGGTCTGTGTCCGCGGCGACAGGTGACCGCTGTGGGTGGCGTTCATCTGGCGCTGGGAGCAGTGTTGGTAGGACTGGCAGGGGCTGGAGCTGGGGTTATCGTTGGTAGGATGAAGTGGGACCAGGCCCTGAGGCTGAGTTTGGCTCTGAGGGGGTCTCCTTGTGAAATCTGGGGAGAGGGATGTGATGTGCGTTGTGATAAAGTTGGGGTCTGGGTTGGAAGGGACTGGGGAGACCCAAGTCTCAGGCTGGGTTTTGGGGAGTCGTGCTCGGGGGTTGGGCTTGGGGCTTGTTGTAGCCTTTGTGCAGGGGTGAGGGTCCCAGGTTTGGGTGAGGGTCAGGGGGGGATGACCCACCAATGCAACCCTCTCTTCCTTCCCTCCCCCACCCCAGCCCCCTTCCGCCCAGCTGACACCCACAGCGAAGTCCGCTTCGACCGCTTCGGTGACGGGATCGGTCGCTACAACATCTTCACCTACCTCCGGGCAGGCAGCGGGCGCTATCGCTACCAGAAGGTAGGCTACTGGGCAGAAGGCCTGACCCTGGACACCGGCCTCATCCCGTGGGCCTCACCCTTGGCTGGCCCCCTGCCCGCCTCACGCTGCAGTGAGCCCTGCCTCCGGAACGAGGTGAAGAGCGTGCAGCCGGGCGAGGTCTGCTGCTGGCTGTGCATCCCCTGCCAGCCCTTCGAGTACCGGCTGAATGAGTTCACCTGCGCCGACTGCGGCCTGGGCTACTGGCCCAACGCCAGCCTGACCGGCTGCTTCGAGCTGCCCCAGGAGTACATCCGCTGGAGCGATGCCTGGGCCGTGGGCCCTGTGACCATCGCCGGCCTGGGTGCCCTGGCCACCCTCTTTGTGCTGGGCGTCTTCATGCGGCACAACGCCACGCCCGTGGTCAAGGCCTCGGGCCGGGAGCTCTGCTACATCCTGCTGGGCGGTGTCTTCCTCTGCTACTGCATGACCTTCGTGTTCATCGCCAAGCCTTCCACGGCCGTGTGCACCTTACGGCGCCTGGGTCTGGGCACCGCCTTCTCCGTCTGCTACTCGGCCCTGCTCACCAAGACCAACCGCATCGCCCGCATCTTCGGCGGGGCCCGGGAGGGCGCCCAGCGGCCCCGCTTCATCAGTCCTGCCTCGCAGGTGGTCATCTGCCTGGCGCTGATCTCGGGCCAGCTGCTCATTGTGGCCGCCTGGCTGGTGGTGGAGGCTCCGGGCACCGGCAAGGAGACGGCCCCCGAGCGGCGAGAGGTGGTGACGCTGCGCTGCAACCATGGCGACACCAGCATGCTGGGCTCGCTGGCCTACAACGTGCTCCTCATCGCTCTCTGCACGCTCTACGCCTTCAAGACCCGCAAGTGCCCCGAGAACTTCAACGAGGCTAAGTTCATCGGCTTCACCATGTACACCACCTGCATCATCTGGCTGGCCTTCCTGCCCATCTTCTACGTCACCTCCAGCGACTACCGGGTGAGGCCTGCTGCAGGGGCCGGGGGTGGGGGACTGGGGACCGGACCTTCTGTTTTCTTGGCACCTCATTTAATCTTTAAATAACTCCGAGGCTCCAATGGGGTAAAGGCTCCGCTGGGAGTACACAGCAGGTGGAGGCCCGGCGGGGACTGGACCCCAGAGGAAGGTGGGAAGGCTGATGGGGCTGGGGGAACAGCCCGAGCTGAGAAGAGACTTCAGGACTGTCACCCTCTAGTTCCGGGGGTGCAAGCCAAGCCCGCCTGAGCAGAGGCTCTGCCCTGTTTCGCTGTGGGGTGGGCTATGGAAGGGGCGGCCTCGTCTCTGCTCAGGGTGACCAGGGGGTTGGCGTGAGGAAACACTGCTGACTGGTTTGGGCCCCCGTGAGAGTGCAGACGAGGGGGCATGTTTGTGGTGATGGGTGTGTAGGCAATCGGGGAGGGCTTCTTGGAAGAGGTGTCCTGGACCAGGGCTCTGAAGGACAGGCAGGTTTGGTCGCAGAGGTGGAAAAGGCAGGGGCGGCTGATGGGAGCAGAGGGTGGGCATTGCCAGCCCCCCACCCCCACCCCACGTTGAGAAGGGGAAGCGCGAGTGGTGGGAAGGGGGGCAGAGCTGGACTGGGCAGGGCAGGCTGTGGAGCCACGCGGAGCTGCTGCCGCTCCTGGGAGCCGTGCTGTGTGGCGTTGTGCCCGCTGGAGCAGCTCTGGGGTTGAGACACGAAACCAGGGAGGGCTGAGGATGCTTAAGCAGGTGACCACTGGGTCCCCATTGATGGCTTCCAAGCTAAGTTCCAGTGGACACTGAGTGTCCCAGTGGGTCTCCTCGGCTTCAAGGAGCAACGCCCGCTCCCACTGGGCCAGTCAGGGAAAGCCGACAGAGGGGCTGGCCTCTGAACGACAGAAGGACCATCCGGGAGAACCCCCCGACTCTGGAGTAAACTCCATGGCTCTCCCCATTTTGCAGACGAAGACACGGAGACTCAGGGAGTCTCAGGTCACTCAGCTTGGGAGTGTAGAGCAGGGTCTGAACTGACAATCTTAACAATTAAAGGAGCAGGAAAACCAAGGCAAGAGCCCTTTCCCCAGGATGGAGGTACCGGGGGGGGGGGAAGGGGGGGGCAGCTCTGGGGCCAGGGAGGCTGGGCTTGGCTGCTCTTGCACCTGCTGGACCACCTGCCTGGGTGGCTGGCTGGAGGCTCTGACTCAGCCCGCATTTGCATGCCAATCACAGGCAGCTAAGGACTCACCTGGGACACACCCCCAGTACCCACACATGCATGTGCCACACATACACACCTTCACACCCATGCATGCAGACACACACATGTATCCCTACACTCACACACACGTGCATGCTTTGGCATACCTGGCACACACCCTTATCTTCCCATCTACCTGTGCCTCCCACACTTGCACACACACCTGCACACACTCAGCCTCCCAATATACCCACACAGATATGCCTGCACTTACACACATGCACTCCATACCTGCATGCCTACAACACACCCCACAGGTACACACTCCCCTGCATGTTCACCCCCCAACTAGAACTTGGGTCCACCCGGGCTGAGGCCGAGTCTGTGCCCAGCGTCCTAGAAACCCCTGGGGGCTTGGCAAATGGACCAGAGCCTGGCGTTCGATACTTACTGTGCCCCCCTACACCCGACCCCGCAGCCTGGCCGGGGGCATCCCGGGGCCAGGCCCAGGCCTCGGGGACAGACTCACCTGTGACCTCCCCCCACAGGTGCAGACCACCACCATGTGCGTGTCCGTCAGCCTCAGCGGCTCGGTGGTGCTCGGCTGTCTCTTCGCACCCAAGCTGCACATCATCCTCTTCCAGCCACAGAAGAACGTGGTCAGCCACCGGGCCCCCACCAGCCGCTTTAGCAGTGCTGCTACCAGGGCCAGCTCCAGCCCTGGCCAAGGTCAGCATCCGCCCGGAGCGCTCTTCCCCACCTGCACCTCAGCTCCCGGAGGTGCTGAGCTTCCTTGGCTGGGGATAGAGTGCCCCCGATGGGGCTGGACCGGAGAGGCCAGGGTTGGGGGAGCCCCTTCTGCAGACCCTGCCTCACCTTGCTCCCCGCCCCCATATGGAGGACGGATCCCAGGGTCCGGGTCCCAACCTCTGGCTTCCTTTCCCTAGGATCTGGCCCCCAGTTTGTCCCCACTGTTTGCAACGGCCGCGAGGTGGTGGACTCAACAACATCATCGCTTTGAGGACCCCACACCCCCGCCTCAGCAGGGCGGCTGCCCAGGACCCTGTGCAGACGCGTGCCCGGAGCCAGGAGGAAGCCGACCGGAGCAAGCACTGCGTAATGCCAACCCCGCGCCCGCCCCCAGAGCCACTTATGCACCTAACTTACTCCAGCCCTCAGGGTCAGAAGGCAGAGTCCTTGGCCGGTCACCAGGCCCAGGACTCAGAAGGGAGCCAGCCAGGGACCACGCGGCCTCGGATCAAGGTGGCTGAGGACTGCAGGCCCCAAACCCCAACCAGCAAAGGTGCTTCCACGCCCTGCCCCTTCCTCCTCTGGGGGCCTTTTTAATTTTTTATGTAAGTTATTCTGGGGACGGGGAGGGGGGTGATTTGGGGGGCGGTCCCTCCCCCTGCACAGTAGTTTGTCCTGTGATTTATTTTGTATTATCTGTAAATAAAGTGTTTTCTTTAAAAAAGAAAATCACTCCTCGCCGGTGACCCAGGGAGCTCCCTCACACCAGCCACGGCCTCCTTCCTAACCGTCATTTTGCCAGGAGTGGTTGACTCCGCTCTGTGCCCAAGGCTAGGACCAAAGTGGCCACCAGATCCAGACCCAGCCCTGCCTGCCTCCGGGAGGTAGGGGTTAGGAGTGGGAGACAAAATGAACCAGCCATCTTCTCTTCTAAGGAGCCTCTGCAGCCACAGGCCAGTGGAGGACCTGGCTGGTGTGGGCAATGGGGCAGGAGGGGCAGCTGATTGTACCCCCAGAGCTGTGGGCTCTGCCTGCCTGGCACGGAGGAGCCATTGGTCAGCTCTTCACCGGGCGCTCACGAAGCCGGAAAGAGCTTGTGAGATGCGCAGGGAGAGAAGAGGCTGGGCAGGGGTGAGGCCGCCGGCCGGTGAGAGGTGGGGGCGCAGCTCTGACCTGGGGGCGGGGTCCTGGAGCCCAGCGGCCCCGGGCATCACGCGCGCGGTGCGATCTGGGAATCACCAGCAGAGGGCGCAAGGCACCGTCTCGGGCGCCAGACTCAGCCCGGCCGCCGCTGCCCTCCTGGGGCCCCCCCGGGGCCCTGGGCACGGAACCACACAGGAGCCGAAGGACCTGGAGGCTTTGGGGGAGCCCCCAGACTGGGGTATCGCAGAGGGACAAGGGCCTGTGTGGGGAGATGGGCAAGCCAGGGACATTTGCCTTTAAGTGAACCCCTGTGCATCTTATAGGGGACCCGGCTGAGATCATTTGGGGGAGCAATTTAAACAAAAAAATGAACACGGAAAACTGAGGAAAGAAAATTGCAGGAATGGCTCTGCCCCGCCAGCATTTGGAGCATAGGGGTGCCAAATAAAATACGGAGCCCCCACTTGCACTTGAATATCATATAAACGATGAATGGTATTTTAGGATTAAGTGCAATATTTGGGACCTGTTCCGACAACACGTTGTTGGGGGTTATCCCACATTCAGACGTAACGGGGCCTGTCTGTGTGTTTGTTTGCTCATGTTGGCAACCTTGTTGGGAAGTCGTTGGACCAGATCGCTGGTCAGAATGACCCAGGCCTGGGGGCAGCCCTCAGCAGCCAGGGCACTGTGCCCCGCGAGACCTCCCACCGTGCTGCCCATCCCAGCCCCAGGACCAGCCAAGATGGGCTGTGACCCTTGGTGCCTGACCAGCCACTCTCCTTCACATGGCTTAAAATGTGATGATGATTTTTATTAGTTATTTGATTGTGTGACACACACACACACAGAGAAGGGGGAGGCCCAGACTAGTCCCCACAGTGGCACAGCATCAGTTTCAACATTGTTTCGTTCCACGCGGGTGGGCGGGGGCCGCGTAGGGCAGGAACTGAACCGGGGGGCCTCCCGCATGGGAAGCTTACCCCAGTTCAGCACATGGGTTTGCACATGGGCTGGGGCCGGGACTCGATCCCTGGACCCTGAGGCTGCAAGGCAAGCACTCAACCCACTGAGTCTTCCCAGCATCCCAGTGATGATAATTTTTATTTTTATTTTTTAAGATTTATTGTTGGGAAAGCTGGGATGGCTCAGCGGGTAAAGCGCTCGCTTTGAAGCCCCGAGGACCGAGGATCGAATCCCGGCCCCGGCCCATGCGGACCCACATGCTGAACTGGGGTGTGCCCCCAGTTCAGTTCTTGCCAGGACCTATGTGGGAGGCTCCTGGCCCAGTTCCTGCCCTGCGCAGCCCTGTGCCCACCTGTGGAGTGAAACTATATGGAAAACTAATGCTGTCAACTAAGGAGACTGCTCTGGGCCCGCCCCCTTCTCTCTGTCTCTCTCTGTCTC
>PVKE010002946.1:0-76878 GCA_004027555.1 Craseonycteris thonglongyai
TGAAGTGCAAACATACGTATTTTGTTTCGTGTCACTACATAACCATTTTGACGATGCTCGAGAACCATGTCTGCTACATGCTTTTCGAGTTCTGGCCAATATGGGGTGCCTCTTTTTCATGCACACTTACTCCTTGGCATACTCTTTAATGCATCTTCATTTGCTTTCCAGTCTCGGACCATCTTTTCTGTTACTCCATATTGTCTTGCCGCAGTACAGTTATTGTGTACCTTGGCAAAGTTTACAACTTTCAGTTTGAAACTGGCTTCAAATTTCCTTCTTCTTGCTGGAGCCATGATGGATTCTTTTCTACCAGCCATTTGTTGTACACCCACTAATCTTTTAGGCTGGGGTTATACAGTACTGTAGCTTCAGCTACACACAGAATGTTCTATTACGGTACCTTTTAACTCACTGTATGTGCCCTAATACTGTAGCATTGGCTGCATACAGAATGTCCTATAAAGGCACTGTACCTTTTAGCCCATTGGATGTGCTCTAATACCGTCAGTTTAGCTACTATGCATATGTCCTGATACAGCAGCTTTGGCTACACAGAACGTTCCTGTGCTGCAACTGTATGTACCACGGTGAGCCAATCACAACAAGCATAGGTTCAAAGGTTCTAATAGAGCGCCTCTCTGACTCTGGCCAATCTGAGCAGGCTTTTGACTAGAACACAGTGTAGCTTCGGGTACAGAACATGTATAATTTGCATGCATAAAAAGCCTGCTTGGATTGGCTGAGTTAGAGAGGCGATCCGAGCAGCCTTGCAGTGATTGGTGTGGGATCGAGTTGGAAAATTCGTTTAGCGGCATATCGAGACGTTTTTTGGGATATACTCGGTGCATAAGACGACCCCCGATTTTCGGTTGACGTTTTTTCATTTCAAAAGTCGTCTTATACGCCGGAAAATATGGTACACTTGGATTTACTTAACTCTTCGTTATAATGCTGTTTATTGTAGCTCTTTTCTGTGTGTGTATGTTGGTGATTGTGTTGGGTTTAGATGCATGGAAGAAGAGGTATATTTGGATTAGTGATTATGTGACTTCTAGAACTGGTGAGTCTAAGGTCTGTACTGTGGATGCATTACTAGCATATCTTGGGGGTATGGCATGGGTCTTGCCATATGCCTGACTTTTGTCATCCTCTCCTTTTGCTTTTGCTCTAATGGCTTGAAAGACTAATTTTAGGTTAGACTGGAGAGATTGACGATGAGCTAATTTAACTCTAGTTGGGGAAGTGTTTGCACAGTGTGTTCCATGCAACATTGGCCTCCTGAGATGCAGTATCTGAAAATAGCAGTGTTCTGAAGTCAACATGCTGCATACCGGTATGCCTTTTGTGAATTCAACATGGATTGACAGGTTAAATACCTAGCATCGTGCAGTAAAGAAAGCTAATGTGGTTTAAACTGGGCATTTTCTGAAATTACTTGGTAAAGGAATACCTTTTTTTTCTTTTTGGAACTAGTTGTCTAGGGATGCATTGTGGGAAATATTAAAAAGAGGATTACGAAGGTGTGGATATTAAGGGGAGGAGGGTTTCAATGATAATTGTTTGGGAATCTTCACTTGTTTTTTAATGAGAATGCTGGTTCCATCAGATAAAAGTACCCTCTGGAAAAAAAAAAAGTTGAATTTCATTTATTTTGGGATTATTTCAATTTTCATCCAAAAAGAAGCAAGAAAAAGGTCCCTTTTTTGCTTTAATTATACAACAATGGAAGCAAATGGTTTCAATAGTTAATTTGTTTAATTCAAGGCATTTGTTACTAAATAAAAATTTGAACTTGCTATTTAAAAACAATTCTGAATAAAAGAAAATTAATTCAGAATCCCAATGACTTAAACATCAAACAGAAATACACTTTAAAATAGATATATACAGGAAAATATGATGTTCTAACATGGCTGGCTTAAGCCTAAACTTTTAAAATTTGGGAACTGTAAGATGAAAAGGAATTGTTAAATTTTGAAAAGAAAAATATTTATCTTTGTTAGATTGTAGTTTATGAGACTTGTAGTCGGTAACCAATTGAGTTTTTTCTGTGAACTTAGATTTTAATCTATTAATATAAGACAGTAACTATATTGTTTTGGCAGTTATTTAGTCATGTAAAATTAAGTTCTTATGACATTTAGTTTGCAGCAGCCTTTAAAAAGGGGGAAGTAAAAGGGTGGATTGTAGAATAGCATTTCACCTGGGAGGCCTAAAGGATTTTGATTAAAAAAAAAATTTTGTCCTTGTTCAAAGAATTTACAGTAATTTTGAGATTTTTCATTTGGAACCCATCTTAGAGATCAAAGTTCCATCCTTTCATTGTGTGTATAAATGCAGTTTATTTGCAAAGGGTATGAGGAAGTTTTAAGTATTATAAACTGCTGGTTTCAGGTATGGTAGCTCACTTGGCTCTCCTGAGAGAAATATATCTGTAATACTATTAGCTAGGCAGAGAGTACCTCTGAGCCTGATTCCCTCTGTGGAGAATTATGCCATGACTGATAATTAGTGTAATATGGCTACCTTTTGATGTGAGTGGTGTTAATTATTTTAAAGATTTATTTTTATTGTTTTTGTCTGAGAGATAGAGACAGACAGAAGTGGGAGGGCCCAGAGCAGTCTCCATAGTTGCAGGTCATTGGCTTTCCACATAGTTTCATTCCACAGGTGGGTGCGGGCCTGCACAGGGCAGGAACTGGGCTGGGGGCCTCCTGCATGGAGCTCACCTGGGTGAGAACTGAACTGAGGGCACACCCCAGTTCAGCATATGGGTTCATGCGGGCCCGGGCTGGGATTCGATCCCTGAACTCTGAGGCTGCAAGAGGAGTGATCAACCTGCTGAGCCATCCAGGCATTCTGTCTTAATTTAAATTTTATTTCATTACCTGAAATATTTACCCAGGGTGTTTTTAACTTTTCCTCTAAATAAGAAAAAAATTAAGCATCTAATCATGCAGAGAGTGATGTTGTCATTAAGCTTTTGTTAAAGACAAAAATCTCTTCTAGGTTCAAGATACTCTCCAGTAGCATTTTCTAGCAGGCTGAATCTAGGTCTAGGAACAATTTAGTGTTTATCTGCATAAAAATTTTCACTGTCCATATTTTACACAGCATAAATATCTTAAAATTATTTGTTGGAGTAAGCTAATTATTTCTCCCATTCCTTGTAAGATCTAGGTCATTTGCCCTAGCATAATGAGATAAACCCCTAAGAAAAAAAGATAAGGGAAAATGAGAAAGCCACTTGTCTCCTGAATACTCAGTTTAGATTTGTGCGTGTAGTTTAGATTTGTGCATGTTTGTGTTGACATTCCGTACAGGTGGTAGTTTCATAGGCTAGTGTAGGCTTATCTAAATTTGAAGGGTGGTTAATTTAGGAGTTGCCTTTAAAAAACACTGCTGTTCTTTTATAAACCCTGAATTAAAATATGAAAAAGGGCAGAACTTAGAGGGATAAATGGATTCTGTAAGAGAATGACAGTCATTAGGGAAGATGAAGTAAGCTCTGAGTTAGAAAATCTTAGATTACAGGCTAATTCATTTTACGTGGTGGTAAAGGGATATGAGAGTCTTATTTTTCACATTTCATTATTATTCAAGGACTAACACCTTTGAATGTCTTATTGAAATAAACTGAACATGATTGATATACCACAGTAATACAGTTATTTTGTTACATGATAACTGCTGATGTGTCTCAAGTTGTCCAAATTTGAATGCTAACTTTTTAGTTTATTTATGGATTTGTTTAAATAAAGTGGTTGGCTTGGAGCCTGAGAAGGGAAAGAGTGACGGTGTTAGAGGGGAAAAAATGAAAGTATTGGAGCAAGTATTGGTAATTAAGAGTATCTTTGAAGCGCAAGTCTTTGATTTTGAGAATCAAAAGTCTCTTTGCTAATATTCTTTATTGAATAACAAGTATTTACATGAATCCCCCAAATGGTATAAATATGAATCAGAAAAGGTATGTGTCTTAAATTTATATACATAGACAACTGGAATGAAAGTTTCCTGATACAGTGTTTGTCCTATTAACTGTGAGGTAATCTAGTATTGTTCTTTTCCATTTAAAAAAATGATGGTTGTGACTAATACTATAGATTTAATGGGTTGTGAGTCCTATCTAGTTTTAGGAAAAATGCTGTTGATTTCTGCTATAATTTAAGTTTATTGGTTTTTTTATTTTCAACAGAGAGAAAGTGAGAGACAGAGAGAAGGGGGTGGGCCCAGAGCAGTCTCCATAGTTGCACATCATTGGTTTTTCCACATAGTTTCATTCCACAGGTGGGCAGGGCTGCACAGGGCAGGAACTGGGCCGGGGTCTCACCCCGGTGAGAACTGAACTGGGGGCGCTCCCCAGTTCAGCATATGGGTCTGCACGGGCCAGGGCCGGGATTCGATCCTCAGTCCCCAGGGCTGCAAAGTGAGTGCTCAACCCACTGAGCCATCCCGGCTTCCCCTATAATTTAAGTTTAAATAAACATTTTTTGTTTTAATGCAGTACTTTCCTAGATGCTGGGACACAAAGATGAGTAGGTATAGTTCAGTCGTTAAGGAGCCATGCAGTGGTATGGAGGGAGATGAAGTAAGAAACTACTGTACAGTGCTCTAACTTCTGTAACAGGCGCACACAGATTAAGATCGAAGGGACCACATCATTTCCCAGAAGGAAGAAGAAAATTTCTTAATTTTTTGGAAGGAAGATGAAAATCCCTTTTACGTTCACATATTATACAATCTGATAATTCCCCTGATTACAGGCTTTACTTAAGGAATACTACCAAGTTTACTTAAAAATAAGAGATATCTGAATTTTTGATGTGCAGGCTACATTTGTAAAAATAAATGTTAATTTTCTAGACAGCCTTACAAAATCTAAATCTCACAAATGAGTAATATTGTGTTCCTAAATATGTCACAGTAACTAGCTTTAATCCATTATTTGGGATTCCCCTCTCCCCTCATCCCCCCCATCCCCCCCCCATCTTATTTGTGACGTATTAAGATGAGGAAGTCAGGAAGAAATGCTATGTAAATATAAACATACATCTTACAATTATCTTTTACCATTGCCTGTTTGTCCAGATAGTGAAAGATAAGCTACAAAACAAACTGTGAACTTTTAAATAATGGAATAAGAGATAGATACTTAATTATCCAACACTTAAATTATTTTGTCATCTTATTGAAATTTGGAAATATTCTCTATATTGACCTTTCTTTTATCTTGTGGTTAATTCATTCACAGTAACACTGAATATAAAAATTAAGAGTTTGTTGAATTTTATCAAAAAAGAAAAACTTAAAACATTACATTTCTATAGAATTTAGTTTTTGGGTTACATAATTTTGTTACAGATTTTCTCTGAGTGCTGGTAGGCTACTACATACATCAGGCTGAGGAAGCTGATGTCTGAGTGGATGTGGTGGTTGCCTTAGAATGATTTTGCCGTTAGCGATGAAAAATGTTTTCCTTATAGTTCTTGTGCAGCAGGCCGTGGAGTAAAGCACATTTTTATAATAAAGGTGATGAATTTAATCGCAAACTGGCAGCCAAATGGAAATTGCAGACCTTGATACTGGGAGAAAATTGCCTATAAAGCAACTCTTGAGAGAACAGGCTTTAAATTTATCCACCCATTTCGACATCGAGGAGAACATAGGAATCACAGGATATTTTGCTTGGCCTGCTTAGTTCAGATGGATGGCATTTAAGAGCTAGAGATAGTTGGTTTAAAGTTGCTTCTCCTTTGTATCTAAAGCCTTTAGCACATATATACTTGTATTTTATTAGATATCTAAAATATTGCTATCTTTATATTTTGCATGAAATTCATTTAGTACATTTATGGTCATATGCTATATAGTTCATGTTTCTGCCATTTAAATGATGGAGTACTGTCTTAAAGGATGCAAAATACTCTGTGTTTATAAGTAACATTCATTAGAAGATCTGTCATGTAAACTATCAGCCTTTACTGTTTTACATTGTATTTAAACAGTTTTTAAAATTTAAACACAGAATAATAGTAGAATTTCTGTTAGAGGGAAATCTGGACGTTGTTATTTTACTGTAAGTGATTAATGCTAGTTATTTCTAGGAATAACCTTACCCTGTTCCTGTATATTTAGTCCCAACCATTTGTCCTCCCTGGGTCATATTGGAAGAAGAATTGTCTTGGGTCACACAAAATACACTAACACTAATCTAATGATAGTCGATGAGCTAAAACAAAAAAAAATTTCAAAATACATCTCATAATATTTTAAGAAAGTTTATGAATTTGTGTTGGGTGGCATTCAAAGTTGTCCTGGGCTACAGGTTGGACAAGCTTGATTTAGATTGTTTAATCCTGAACATGGGTATTTGTAGTATGTATTTTGAGGTGTACTTTTCCCCTTGTTATACATGGAACCGTTAACATATCTGTGTCCAAGTTGAGAGAATTATCTGTGACTATTGGAAATTGAGACCTATTTTAAGGATATTGTCTTTAAAATGTATAAAGGCTAATGTAAAATATTAAAATATTTCTTAGTGTACTTATTGAAATTGCTGGGTTAGAAAAGGAAATAATGATTACTTCTAGGAGGTTACTAGATTTTACTTAGATACAAAAACCTGATGTGGTAGATTATATTTTCTGGGGAGCACAGCACATTGTATAATAAGAGTGTAGCTGTGGTAAGTCTGTGTTCTCTTTAAGTATAGAATTATAGAAGTGTTTATTTTTAAAGTAAGATGTGGGAATTTAATATATGATGGTTGAGAAACAACCATCAGATATGATAATAGAGGGAAGAAAATGTTTTATAAATTCTCTGTATTTCGGAAACAATTTATTGAGGTTGTGTACAAAACTGAAGGTATGAAAACAAAGGAGAAATGGTAGCATTATTTTTTTTTCTTGTTAAAATAGGTAGCCAGTAATGGTGTCTTTGTCATTAGAAATAGTTTTATTTTTAATCACTTTTAAATACTAGGTTGATCGTATTATATCCATAGAAGCAAGCTTAACATGTAATGTTGAAGATAAATTAGAATGTTTAGCCATATCTGCTATTTGCAAAGTTTAAAGTAAATTAACTCCTCTTCCCTTATCAGTGATTTGTGGCTTGGTCATTTGGTTTATTTGGCTTAAGTAAGCTGTGGCAAGTTAAGAATTCAGAGGTAGAGCCCAAAGGGAAATATTCTTTCTGTTAAGTCCTTGTGAGAGAAATGAAGTATAATTATATTTTAACTCTAGTGTTCCTCATCTAATAAAGCAATACCTGAAAACTTTATTTCCAATTTCAGAAAAAAGTAAAAACTTTATGTATTTTAACATATAGCATGAAGCTAGAAGAAGGAATATGGAATATATAAATCATATATATCTAAGAATATCTATTTTAATATATTTTTATATAATATATACATATATGTATTTATTATATAAAAATATATTAAAATAGATATTCTTAGATATATATGATATAAGTATAGGGATATATGTATGTGTGTGTGTCTGTGTGTGTGTATAATAACACTTATTTCAGAAAAACTTTACTACCTTTCTCTAACAGGGTGAGTATAGTTGTTTATAAGCTGATACTAAATTCAGTTCCCATAGATACTGGTTGTGGTTTACCGGTACTTTTTTTTTTTTTAAGATTTATTTATTGTTTTTGACCAAGAGAGAGAGATACAGAGACAGAGAGAAGGGGGAGGGCCCAGGACAGTCTCCATAGTTGCACATCATTGGTTTTTCCACATAGATTCATTCCATAGGTGGGCGGGGCTGCACAGGGCAGGAACTGGTCCGGGGTCTTGCCCCAGTGAGAACTGAACTGGGGGCACTCCCCAGTTCAGCATATGGGTCCACACGGGCTGGGGCCAGGATTCAATCCTCGGTCCCCGGGGCTGCAAAGTGAGCGCTTAACGTGCTGAGCCATCCTGGCTTCCCATGGTTTACTTTTTGAAAAGATGTTTTTGTTTTTTTGTTTTAGTGATATGCTTAAATTCACATCCAACTATTACTGTGATGAAGGTAGACACAATTTAGTTCAAGATGGTTTATGCCAGAGTCTGAAACACCTGAAGCATCAAGATCTCCTGTTATTCTGAAAGGATTTTGGAATCATTTGTGAGCGTCACATAACCGAATTAGCTTAGCTTACAGGACTGGCAAAACGGCGAAATAAGGGGAGTGTTCACAGTAATACTACAGTTTCAAGCTGATGGTGTAGAATGTGATCCTTGATTTCTTGTCAAGATGGCATAGTAGGTATATGCTGTGTTTGCATCTTCTCATTCCCACATCAAAAGTACAACTAACTATAGAATAGCCATCATTGAGAATTGTTTGAAGTCTAGCTGAACTGAAGCGCTACAACTAAGGACATATCAGAAGAAGCTACTTCCATATTTGTAGGAGGGGCAGGAACATAAAACATGTTGGCCCCACACCCACATGTCACCATTAAAAATCATGAGGGATATCTTGGCTACAGAAGTCCCCTCTGGAGGTGCGAGGGGTTCCAGCCCCACACCAGGTCCCAGTCCAGGGTTTCAGTGCCAGGGAGAGAAGTCACCATAACTTCTGGCTGTGAAAACCAGTGAAGATTGTGGCCAAGTGAGACAAGGGTGACTGCAGTCCTAGGTTCCTCTTGAAGGGCCATGCATGGGCTTACTTGCTGATGGATTCACTCTTTTTTTTTTTTTTTTAAATATATTTTTATTTTTGACAGAGACAGAGACAGAGACAGAGAGAGGACTGAACTGGGGGAACTCCCAGTTCAGCACATGGTTCCGCATGGGCTGGGGCAGGGACTCGATCCTCGGTCCCCGGCGATGCAAAGTGAGCGCCTAACCGACTGAGCCAGCCCGGCTTCCCCAAGGATTCACTCTTTGAGCTCCAGTGCAGGGGCAGCAGTTTGGAGGGGTTGCCAAGGACACATGGGGAAGAACTAAATTGTCTGAGACCAGAACCAGGGCTTGAGGGGCAGCTTTTCTAGACAAAAGTGCTGGCAGAAGCCATTGTTTCTTTGTTGAGACCCTTCCACTTCTGGCATACAGATGCAGCTGGCTGCCATGTGTGTGTCTTTTATCAACCTGCCTATCCCATCTTGGTGGTACCCTGAGAACCTGTCCCACCCAGCTTGCAAGCCTACCGAAGCCTCTTCCAGTTGCTTTTCCATACAAACGGCCTGTCTTGGCTCATGCTGCAGACTTTCCTAAAATCTCTCAAAGGTTCACAAACCCCAACCAAGCAGCATCTGGCTTCCATGTTTCCTGTACCTCTTGCCACACAGCTGTGACCCCAGGATTGGTGGCATGTGGCCTAGGTTTGCTACTGAGCCCTCCCAGGTACCTCCAAGCCAAGCATAGGTGGTGGCCATCTACAGATTACTTTTTGGCTTCTTTCAGGATGCCCCAGGGGTGGGCTTGTCCAATGGCTGGCTTCGGACCAAGCCACAGCACCACCCAGATGATAAATGCAATGGGCAGACTGGGCAGGCACCAGAGTCCTGCTAAAGTGAACCCTGCTCTATAGGGTCAGACCTTGCACAACAGCACTGTAGTCACAGTCAGTCCTTAAAACCAACCAACCTGAGGATCATTTCCTCCCAGTGGCATACAGACAGCTATTAGGGCTCAACTACAGCAGGAGGTCACGCAAGACCCACACAAAGGATACACATGCAGCTCCCTATTCAGGTGACAAGGGAGACTGGGTCATTGGGCCTCAAGAGGACACCTACTACATAAATCAACTCTACTAAGACCGGGAGACATAACAGCCCTACCTAATACAGTCACACCTTGGTACTTGATGCATTTTGACATGGAAATTTTGTCCTGGTATTTGTTGTTTGGTACTCATAGTGCCTCTTGGAACCATTTAATGAAGTGTACTGAGGTACTACTGTAGAAACAAAAATGGGGGGCAGCCAAAATAGACAAGAAACGTCCTTCCCAAATTAAAGAACAGAACAATGGGCCAGAAAAAGTACTAAGCAATATGGAGACAAACAATCTACTAGATGCAGAGTTCAAAACTTGGTTATAAGGATGCTAAATTATCTCATGGAGAACTTCAGCAAAGATACAAGAAACAAAAATGTAGATAGAAAACAATAAGAAAAAACATTCTTCAAGAGAGAAAAATATAATAACTGAAATGAAGAATACATTAGAGGAAATAAACAGTAAATGAGTTTAGAGGATAGGATCAGCGATTTAGAAGGTAAAGTAGCAGAAAACACCCAATCAGAACAGCATGAAGAAAAAAAAAAGAATCCCCCCCAAATGAGGATAGTATGAAGAGACCTCTGGGACAATATCAGGTACACCAACATTTGCATCATAGGGCTACCTGAAGGAGAAAAGAGAGAGGAAGGAATTAAAAACCTATTTGAAGCAATAATGACAGAAAATTTTCCTAACCTGATGAAGGAAATAGACATACAAACCCAAACCAGATGATCCCAAACAAGCCCACACCAAGCCACATCATAATTAAAATGCCAAAGGTTAAAGAAAGAATCTTAAAAGCAGTTAATTATATACAAGGTAGCTCCCATAAGATTGTCAGCTGATTTCTCAGCAGAAACTTACCAGGCCAGAAGGGAATGGCATGAAATAATTCAAGTGATGAAAAGCAAGCACCTCCAACCAACATTACTCTCTACCCAGCAAGGCTATCATTTTAGAATTGGAGGACAGACAAAGAGCTTACCAGACAAGAAAAAGCTAAATGAGTTCATTACCACCAAACCAGTATCACAAGAGATGTTAGAGGGACTTCTTTAAAAAGAAGAAGAAAAAGGTAAAAAATATAAATAATAAAGTGATAATACCATATACTCTTCATTAAAACAACTGGCACTCTCAAGCAACCAGTTGCTTAAGTTCCAGTTAACAGAGATTCTGCTTATATTTATACTGCATCTGCCAATCTCCATGGGTTCTGGTTAACTGAAAGTTTACTGTAACTACATAACTATCAACAATTACTTTAAATGTAACTGAATTAAATGCTCTAAATGACATAGGATGGCTGAATTGATAAGAAAACAAGACCCTTACCTATTGCTGCCTACAAGAGACCTACTTCAGATCAAAAGGCACACACAGACACTGAAAGTAAAGGGATGGAAAAAGATATTTCGTGCAAGTGGAAACAAAAAATTTGGGGTAGCAATACTTACACCAGAAAAAAAAGACTTTTAAAACGAAGGTTATATATAACAAGAGACAGAGAAGGACCTAGTAATGCCACTTCTGGATATTTATCTGAAGAAACCCAAAATGCCACATATGCATTCATATGTTTATTACAGCATTATTTACAATGACCAACACATGGAGGTAACCTGGGTAGCCATCAGTTGGTGACTGGATGGCACATACATACATATATCTACATATTATTTATATGCATATGCATACACAGAAACACACTCACAATGGAATATCAGCCATAAAAAAGAATGAAATCTTACCATTTGCAACAACATGGATGGACCGAAGCGGTATTATGTTGAGTGGAATAAGTCAGAAAAAGACAAATGCCATGATTTCTTTTATTTGTGGAATCCGCAGAACAAAATAAATAGAAACAAACTGTAGATACAGAGAACATTTTGGTGGGTGCCAGCTGGGATAAGGGTTGGGGCTTGGGTGTAAAAGGGAATGGAATTAAGTACTTACAAAATAGTCATTGGGATGTAAAGTATAGCATAAGAAATATAGTCAGTAATAGTGTAATAACTGTGTACAGTGTCAGATGGGTATTAGATTTATTAGACAGTGATTATGTTGTACAACACTGTACATGTAAAACTAATATTTATGTCAACTATAATTGAAAAATTAAAAATTATTGAAAAGTGATCATTTTCTGTTGATTTGTTTTTGTGTAGGTAGTAACTATTTTAAGATATTGAGTTGTGATTATATAAATATACATTTCCCCCTCCCCCACCTTTCCTTCCCCCAAATTATTCATTGGAGGTTAAAATAATTTTAAATTCCAGAAAAGTGCTTAAATCCAAACAAGTCAGATCCTGGAGCAAAAGGCTCTTTTTTTTACCTTTCTTAAAGGGTATGTTGTGGGAGAAGTTCTGTAGAGAATATTTGCTCCAAGTATTTAAGGCTCATTTTAATAAGCTGAATGTACTGTGGGGTTTATATTTGAGTAGTTTGTAAGGTTTTCTTGATTACATGATTGAATATTTGAGGAAGAGCTTAGTAAAATTCATTTGAAAAAATTCAACTGTGTCTTTGTTATATCTACCTCCACTTTGCCATTTATGATGAATTTACAAGTGAGAAGTCATTTGCAAACAGTATTTGGTAATTGGGTAGGTACCAGTCTGATGATGGTGGTGGAGTGCTATTTAAAATAAGGTTAGTTTTTAGATTATGGTTTATATCAGTAATATTCCATTTGCCCCTATGAAGGCAGGTCTTGGTAAAGATACAACTTTGTTCTTAGAAATTCTGTTCCTCATGATCTTCCTACTAGAAACAGTAAGTATTGGTTTCACGGAACAGATACGGTACCTAATTTGAGTGATAACTTGACTGTCTTTAAACTTCTGTGTGGCTACTCTAAAATACACAACTGTTCTTTGACCTCTGTTTTAGAGAAGTTTTGGAGTCAAGGAAATTCCTTGAGCAACAAAAACAGAACCACTTGTATGGATAATCATAGGCATTGCTAAAAATACCAGTCTATTATAGAGATGGGATTAGGAGTCAGAAAACTAAGGTTTACAGAAAACTTTGAGGGGAGACAGAAGCATATATTTAAAGCTTTTTGTTTTTCTTTTAAATGTATCAGATTCATCATTGTAATTATCATCAAAATGATAAATATACTGGTACATCCATGTTTTTTTCACTTTTATTCTCCATTCCTTCATAGTAATTAAAGTGAGGGTTTATGTATCTAGAATCCAGTTATTCCTAGCTTGCTTGGTCTTTCCTGTTATAGAACCAATGAAGCCATAGAACTATAGTGTTTGCTCTTTATAAAAATTGCTTTGTCCATTGTTCAGGTTCAGGTGCTTATTTCCTAGGACACTCAGCCCCATCTGTCAGTCACTTCTAGTCCTCTAAACTATTTACATAGAAACCAGTTCTTACTAATAGGAGAATTGTGATAACAAGGGACCATGTTGCTTAGTAGCTTGTCCCAGGCACCCAGCACAGTGCCTGGTACCATAGAAAGATAGAACTTATTCAATAAATAATAGCAGCTTCTTGAGCACTGATTATGTGTCAGGCCGTCTACAAGTAATTTGCTATTCAATGAGATAATTTTTTCTGTCAGACTCAGAAGTTTAGGTTTAGAATTATCTTAGATGTCCTTATAGATGAGAGTAGACGTAGATTTTGAAAAACTTGTTGAAGAACTTGCAGCCAGTTCCTGGTACAGCTTAAATGAGAAACTCATAACTTCCTGGGTTTAGTTTAGATTACCTCATTGTTTCTTTCTTTTTATTTTTTTAAGATTTATTTTGTTTGTGACAGAGACAGAAAGAGAAGGAAGAGGGCCCAGAGCAGTCTCCATGGTTGTACATAATCAGTTTTCAACATGGTTTCATTCCACACAGGTGGGCAGGGACCGCACAGGGAACTGGTGGGACTCGATCCTTGGTCCCCAGGGCTGCAAAGAGAGTGCTCAATTCATGGAGCCATCTTGGCCCCCCCCCCTATTTTTCTTCCCTCCCTCCCTCTCCTCCTCCCTCTCCCCCTCCCCCCTCTCTCCCTCTCTCTCTCTCCTTCTCTCTCCTCCCCCTTTCTTTTATTGTTTTGAAGGAAGGTGAGAGGAAGAAGGAGGGGGTGGGGAGAGAGGAAGGAGGGCCCAGAGCACTCTCCATAGTTGTACACCATTGGTTGTGATAAGGTTTCATTCCACACAGGTGGATGTGGGCTGGGCGGGGCAGGAACCAAACCGAGGGCCTCCTGGCAGTTATCAGTTGTGCCGCAGTTCAGCATATGGGTTTAAACGCACTGGCCAGGGCTGGGAATCCAACCCCGGACCTCATGATTGTGAGGCAAGCGCTCAACTGCTGAGCTATCCCAGCACTCCATATACCATTGTTTCTTAACTGTTTGTGTGTGTGTGTGTATATACATTTCCCTCTTTTTCTCTTTATCTATATCTCCCAATTTCTACTCTTTTCTCCGTCTTTCTCTTTGTCTCTTACTGTCTTCCATCACTGCTTTTCCTTCTATCAAGACCACTTTCTCCAGCAACAGTGGAATTTAATTTTGGAAGATGATGCAATGATGTTGAAGAGGTAGTGTGGTATGAGTAAAAAAGCACAACTTTTGGAATCAGACTGCTTGAATTTTGACTTTTTCACTTACAAATTATGTGTTATATGGTAAAGTGCTTAATCTCTAATTTCAGTTTCCTAACTGTAAGATGGAGATGAGAACAGTATTTATGAGTAAGAAAATCCATCTAACCAGACTAATAATAAAGTGCTGAGCCTACCAAGGCAGACTTTGAAGGGCGACTCATCACTTAGAAGGAAATTACACCTCTTTATTCTAAATTGCAAATTTGAGAGCTATTCCTCCTACCATTACCACTACCAGTCTGTCACCTTGTTTCATTCCCAGTAATGGTGCTGCGGCATTTAAATCAGTCCTGGGAACAGTCTGGATAATAGGAGAAGCAGACACAGAGTATCAATTATCTGGATCATTTATTTTACAAAGGAGAATTTATTTTACACTGTCCTATAGAGATGTGTGCCTCCTTGTGTGGTGTATGGTTGGGTTCCCCAGGAACCATTGTCAAACCTGTTTGCTCTTGGAAGCCCAGTGTCAAGCAGGAATGTGAAG
The DNA here is from genome assembly GCA_004027555.1 of Craseonycteris thonglongyai. NCBI lineage: Eukaryota > Metazoa > Chordata > Mammalia > Chiroptera > Craseonycteridae > Craseonycteris > Craseonycteris thonglongyai. Next base: position 14,855 of record PVKE010002946.1, read on the forward strand.
TCTAGAGGAAGCAGGAGTGATCCTTTTTTTTGTTTTGTTTTTTTAAGATTTATTTTTATTGTTTTTGACACAGAGAGAGAGATAACACAGACAGAGAGAAGGGGGAGCAGGAGTGATTCTTGGTTTCCTATCTTGGGATTCAGTTTTCCCTGAGCAGTTACTTCTAAAAGTGCCTGTCTCCTAGCCATACAGACCACATGACCACTGAATCCAATATAATGCTTTTAATATTTGCATAATTTCCTTAGATTATGTTCTAGAATAATAGAAATACAAATTCCATAAACACTAAAATTATTACTTTGCTCTATGAAATACATTGAGAGATGTTTCTTTGAGGCCATACCTGAGTACTCTGCGTTGGCTAATATTTTTGCTCACTTAGTTTCTGATAGAGCGGAGACCACGTCTCTTTTCGCACATGACTGTATCCTTAGGGCCTTAGTGCTTAGTTCATAGTAGATGTACAAATTTGTTTAATAAATATATAAAAAGACATTATATTGTACCATGGATTATTAAGACACTTTTTAAAAACACTCAGATTATGCTTTATTCAGGTCAATTCATTTTGTAAGCAGTTTGTACTTTTAGGAAATGAAATAAAAACTTTTATTATATTAAAACTTTTATTAAATATGCTTTGAATAAAGAGTTGATCCAGACTGTAGATAGAGAGGTTATGAAAATTCTCAAGAGCAATACATATTAATCTTTCTGGTGCAATCCTGGGAGGGGCAACCTTTTTCTTAAGGGTTGGATTTATTTTTAAGCTAAGACCAGTCAGATTAGATCCCTGTGCATTTTATCTTTTTGTTTGATCTAAAATATACCAGAGTGCAACATTGATGCAATGAACATATGTTGTTATCCAAGTGTATTAGCGTCTCATAAATTCAGAATAAAGAAAACAAACCCTTTTGAGAAGAGAGAATACATTTCGGTTACTTTAAAAGAAAAAAGGAATGAAGAATTAAATAAAAAAAAAACAAAAAACCTGGGGAAGCCGGGATGGCTTAGTGGGTTAAGCGCTCACTTTGCAGCGCCAGGGACCAAGGACCCGGCCTGTGCAGAACCCTGTGCTGAACTGGGAGCTCCCTCAGTTCAGTTCTCTCTCTGTCTCTGTATCTCTCTCTCTCTCTCTCTCTCTCTCAAAAAACAATTAAAACAATAAATAAATAAATAAATAAATAAATAAATAAATAAATAAACCTGTTGGTGTTTGAAGTTTCAGTAATGCTGTGTATAGCTTTGCATGTTTTTGTGCCAGTAGTCTTCAGGTTTGTTTAAGCTGTGATTCTTTTTCTTCTTCCCTCCCTTCCCCCCTTTCTCTCTCTCTCTGTCTCTCTCTCTCTCTGTCTCTCTGTCTCTGTCTCTCTCTCTCTCTCTTTCTCTCTGTCTCTCTCTCTTCCTTCCTTCCTCCCTCCCTCCCTCCCTCCCTTCCTCCCCTTCCTTCCTCCCCTTCCTTCCCTTCCCTTCCTTCCCTTCCCTTCCTTCCCTTCCCTTCCTTTCCTTTCCTTTCCTTCCCCTTCCCCTTCCCCTTCCCCTTCCCCTTCCCCTTTCCTTTCCTTCCTTTCTTTTCTTCCTTTTGTTTCTTTTCTTCCTTTTCTTTCTTCCTTTTCTTTCTTTCTAGGGGTCTCGATGATGTTGGGAATATAATAAAAGGCAACAGCAAAGCTGTCTGCCATCCTGGAGTTTTCATGCTTATGTGGAAGTCAGGACATCTGTAGTATGTTAGGCAGTATGGATTATGGGAATACATTGAACAGGACAAAGGGATCCGAGTGTGCTCAATGGGTTGGGACAAGTTGCAGTTTTAAATAGGTCTGAATGTCTTGTTGGCATTGGAACAGAGATTTGAAGGAGGTAATAGTGAGCCATAGCTTCCCAAAGGGAAAAAGAGTCATTGCAAAACTGTGAGGCCAGGACCAGCAATTCCTTGTGTGGCTGTAACTGAATGATCCATGGAGCCATGGTGGTGGGAAGGGGTAGATTGGTTAGGAGAGTGAGTCAGAAAGGTCATAGGGACAGAGTAACAGGGAGCCTCTGGATGTTGAGGGCCCTTGTGTATCGTTGTGAGGACCTAGGGTTTTATACTGACCCAGATGGGAAGTCATTAGAGCACTGGTTCTTTGATATGTCTGGGCATCCTTTTAGGGAGTGTATGAGGACAAACTATTTTCATAATATTGTTACTTGACTTGCACTCATTCTCACATGAGTGTACAGTGGAGTGTTTTAGAGACTATGTGCTATGTGTTACTGCAACAGATTGAATTTAGAATATAGAATCTTCTGTCTCTATGAAGAAAGACATTTAAAAGATTTGCAAAAATATAAAACAATGCCTTTTGCTATTTTGTTGGAAAAATATATATTTCATAAAATGTTTTTTGTTACATGTAATGGGGTTTACTATTACTTATAAATGAATCCATGGGGAAGCCGGGATGACTCAGTGGGTTAAACGCTCACTTTGCAGCGCCGGGGACCAAAGATTGAATCCCGGCCCCTCCCTGTGCGAACCCATGTGCTGAACTGGAGAGTTCCCCCAGTTCAGTTCTCTCTCTCTGTCTGTCTCTATGTCAAAAAGAATTTTAAATAATAATAATAATAATTATTATTATTATATAAAAAATGAATTCAAAGTATTATAATTTAAACACTTCAGTTTTGATTTCTAGTACAGTAAATATTAGTAGAAGCAGAACTCTGATCAGTATAAGCTCTTCAGGCTCCCTGCAGTAATTTTAAGTGTGCACTCCCAAGACCAGAAGTTTGAGAACAGCTACCTTGGAGAGTTTTGAACAGAAGAGTGGCATATTGCTTGGGTTTTTAGCAGGGTAACTCTGGAGAATACAGAACAGAATGCCAGGCAGTGGTAGAAGCAGGGAGACCAGTAGGGTATTGCAGTAATTGAGGTAAGAACGGATTGTTGCTCGAAACTAGGGTGGTAGATCCTAAGGTGCGAATCTACATGCATTTTAGAAGGTGAATACACAGTGTTTGCTGGTGGATTGGAAATGATGTGTGAGAGAATGGGCTTGCCATTTTCTGAGATCAGGAGGAACAAGTTAGGGGGACAGAAGAGGAGTTTGGTTTTGACATTGTCAAGGTGACATGTTTAGAAGGCAATTGGATATAGGCATTTGGAGTTCAGGGAGCGTTGATCTGGAATGTCCTCAACCAGGGTTTTTGTTGGATTGTTTTGATAATATTTTTATATGATAAAGAGTCAGTTTCCATTCTAATAAATTAAACTTTTTTTGATCTCAAAAAGAATGCCATATTCTGAATTTTACAACTCTTTAAAATTGCTTTCTGAGAATATTATATAATAGAATGCACATTTTAAGAGGCAGTAAAAACGTAGTAAAACAGTAGGTTTTCTGAATCTAGTTCTTTGTAAAGTAAACCAACTATGGCTTAATTAAGGGGAATAATATTGTTTACCATATTAAAATAATGTTTTTGGTAAGGGTACAGTATGTATTCTTGTTACAAAAATGGAAGTTTTATTTTCTAATTTAATCTTGAAGCTTGCTATAAAGGACCTTTTGGAATATTGTGTATAGTAAATTGTCTGTTATGGCATAAAAACTCCTTAGCTTTTGCATAGTTTGAAGGATTTGTCTTGTACACAGGCTGCTGTAACATCTGTGAATGTCATTTGATGTTCATTTAGATCTTAGATTTTTCCTCCATTGAGCTTAGATAGAATTTGGAATGCTATTGAAAAGGATAATTAAAAGTCAAAGAAATTGTTACCTAAGAAAAGCAACCCACCCCTTGCCCTACACAGACATAATTCCTTCAAAATTATTAGGAGTTAGGTTTCATTTTTATTCTGATTTACCAAGTTTCTTCGAAAGCCTAAGAGATTTGGAGCTTGATGAGGATAAAATGCATAGAGACAGATCCCTCAACACTTCCCCAAATATAAATGTGTACAACATGGTTATATTAGGATTTGATGCTCCACAAGGATATGTAAATTGAATCCTGGTGCCCAGGAGTTTAAGACTTTTGGAATGCATAATTCTGACGAGTGGTACTGACTGTATGTGGTGGTCTCATTTGGTCACTGGGTATTATGTAGTCCTTTTCTATGGGGTATTGATACAGAGGGGGCACAAAAATGGGGTTATCTGTGAAGAAAAGGAAGGTGCACAGACTCCTAATATATAGAATTTTAGAGCAGGAGAAAACCATATATGTGATCTGGTCTTTTACAGAAGAGGAAGCTGAGACTGGGACGGTTCAATTCAAAGCCAATCAACTAAATCTTGCAGGGAATCAAGAGTAAAATCCAGGTTATATATACTCAAGGCCAGTCCTTTTTTCTTTCTGTCCTACATGCAGTTAGAAAGATTTGCTTTCTTCAGAAAGGTCATTGTTTATGGATTGCAATCTAAAGTACATGTGCTTTTAAAACAATATCTGTTAAATAAAATTATTTTGAATTATTTTAAATGTTTTTGAGATCCTTAGTTATATTAATAAGTAGGTATTTTCATTGTTTCAAAAATTAGAACAATAAGACATTTGCATGACTTTCATTCTCACCTACAACCATCTCCCCTTGTCTCCCTCTAGCAATTAAATAACTCAGAAGGCCAAAGCAAAAGCTTGTATTTCAATTTTTTATTTTAAAATAAATTTAGGCTTATAGAAAAATAGTACATTGGTTAATGTTAACTCATACAATCATACTATAATTATAGAAACCAGGAAATTAACATTGATAACAACATTAACTAATTTGCAGATCTTATTCTAATTTTACCATTTTCCTACATGTCCTTTTCTTACACAGGATCCAATCCAATACTCCCATATTACATACACTAGTGACGTCTCTAGTTCCTTCCAGTTTGTGACAGTGTCACATTCTTTCATGACACTTTTATTGACACTTGAGGATTACTGGTGGCGTATTTTGGGTTTGTCTGATGTTTTCTCATGATTAGATTGAGGTGGTAAACCTTTTTGGCAAGAAAATCACAGAAATACCATTCATTCTTAGTACTTACTGGTGTTATATGTCTTATTGGTAATACTGATCATCTGGTTAAGGTGGTATTGCCAGGTTTCTCCACTATAGTCTCTTTTTTTCCTTTGTAATTAATAAATTTCTTGTAGGGAGATACTCTGAAACTGGACAGATACCCTTTTTCTCATACTTTTGTCCTCTAATTTTAGTGTCTACTGGAAGGTTCTTTCCAGTAGTAATTATTACTGTAGAGATTTTGTCTTGATGATTTTCTATATCCATCTTTTATATTCATTAACTCAAATTTTATAAGGGAGATCTCTTTCATGCGTTTATTGTATTCAATTCTTTATATCATTGTAGTCTCAATGGTTATAATTCATTACTATTATCATGTTACAGGTAAGAACTTCTAAAAAAAGTATTTTTGAAAAGTTAATACATTGAAATGATTAAAAATTCAAAGGCCCGGGGAAGCCGGGATGGCTCAGTGGGTTAAGCGCTCACTTTGCAGCGCCAGGGACCAGGGATCGAATCCCGGCCCCGGCCCGTGCGGAACCATGTGCTGAACTGGGAGCTCCCCCAGTTCAGTTCTCTCTCTGTCTCTGTCTCTGTCTCTCTCTCTCTGTCAAAAATAAAAATAAATAAATAAAAATATATATTTAAAAATTCAAAGGCCTATAAGAGTATATGGTGAAAAAAAAATCTCTCTTTCATCTCTATCCTGGATACCCATTTCCATTGCTATGAGTTTATTTTTATTCTTAAAGAAATATTAAAAGGACTGGAAGAAAAGTCATTAATAAAAATTGCTATGCTCTCAAGTAGTACTTTTAACATGGATTCTGATGATATCTATTGATTTCTTATTGCATCTTCATATATTTTTTGATAAATTTTTTTTAACGAGATTTCTTAACCTTTAGATTTAAATTGAAATTTTCATACAGTGCATATTATATAGAGAGATAAGAACTAGTTTCCTGTGAGTATTCTAAAAAACTGACCAGAAGGCAACATTTTTATTAAATAATACTTGATAGTTAAGCTTTGTTAGATATCAAGATATTTAAAGTTAAAAGTTAACTAACCTCCAAACAGAATTCACCTTAAATGAAAAAGAATACTTATTCCAGTTAAACAATTGGTTTTTATTCACTTAAAAAATAATCCTTTCTTCTACTCTGTTCAGTTCTTTCTAATAGCCTGTTTTGCCTTCTTTGTAGACCTCACTCAATACTGTCACTTTTCTAGGAACCTAGATGCAGATTTCACCCACAGAACTGCATTCTGTTAGTTTGGATTGAACGAGGAGGCTACAAAGATGGTTTTTTTGGGTAGTCATTAGCAAAACAGTGAACATCGTGAACTACACTTACAGTACAGCTAATGATAAACCAAACGTTAGTTTGTTCCATTTTCTTTTTCCATTTTTAAATTATCTCATATCTTTTTTATCTCTGAGAATTTTTTTTTTTTTGTAAAATAGGTGTTCTTCAGATTCTGATGGGGATCTGTGACTTATTTTAGCATGGTGGAGGTGCACATATATTAAAAAATAATTAGATCTTTGTGGTTCGTTTTTAGAGTTGGGAGTTGGTGACTTAATTCTTATCATTTTGTATGGGGAATCCAACTTTACATGCAGCATTATGACTTAAAGTACTCTCTACTCTCCTGATGAGAATATCTTTATTTTCTATCTGATAACTGTAAGACATACATATTGTAACGTGAAAGCGAAATAGTTTTTATAAATCTCTATAATCTCCCAGAGATGACTATTAATAGTTGTTATATATATATATTTTTTAATTACAAAAAACTTTTCAATTGCAGTTGACATAGAGTAGACTATTATATGAATTTCAGGAATACAGCATAGTGGTTAGATATTTATATAACTTAAAAAGTGATCCCCCCCCAGTAAGTCTCAGGAGTGTCCAATCTTTTGGCTTCTCTGGGCCACATTGGAAGAAGAATTGTCTTGGGCCACACATAAAATATACTACCGTATTTTCCGGCATATAAGACGACCGGGCGTATAAGACGACCCCCTAATTTTATAGTTAAAACATAGGTCCCTATGTTTTAACTGTAAAATTAGGGGGTCGTCTTATAGGCCCGGTCGTCTTATACGCTGGAAAATACGGTAACACTAATGATAGCTGATGAGCTTAAAAAAAAAATATTCACAAAGAAAGTTGGGCTGCGCTTAAAGTCATCCTGGGCCACAGGTTGAACAAGATCGCCATACATAGTTATTAACAGTATTACTGACTGTATTCCCTATGTTATGCTTTACATCCCATGACTGTTTTTATAACTGGCAATTTGTATTATGCCTTTTAATCTCTTTAACTTTTTCACACATACCCCCACACCCTCTCATCTGGCAACTGTCAGTTTGTTCTCTATATCTGAGATTGTTTCTGTTTGTTCATTTATTTTGTTTTCTGTATGCCATCTATAAGTGAAGTCATTTGGCATTTGTCTTTCTCTGACTTCATTCAGTGTAATAAATACCCTGTCAGTTCATCCATGTTGTTGTACATAGCTTTATATTTTTTAATAGCTGAGCAATATTCCAATTGTATATATGTATCACATCTTCTTTATTCATCTATTGATGGACTTAGGTTGCTTTTGTATCTTGGCTGTTGTAAGTATTGCTGCAATGAACGTAGGGATGAATGTATCTTTTTGAATTAGTGTTTGGATTTCTTCAGGTAAATGAGATGTGGAATTACTGGGCCATGCAGCAGTTCTGTTTTTATTTTTTGAGATGATATATATATATATATATATATATATATATATATATATATTTTAATAATAATATATATATATATTTTACTTCTGTGTGTCTGTCTAAAAATATACATACTTAGTATTAATTGGATCATATAATAGACATTCTTTTCTGTTTTGAGAGCACCTTTCCAAGAAAGGTGAAGCTACTATTAAATACCGACACAAAACAGCTGCTGAGAACAGTCATGGAAATCAGACTTTATAAGACTTTAGCTGTTTTATATTTTTTATGTGAAGTGTACCATTGTATCAGCAGTTTTGCACAGTTGCTAACTGGCAATTTAAAGGAGGGCTATAATGTTGAATTTAATTTTGTAGTTTTTGTGCTTACAGTACTGAAGTACAAATACAGTTTAACCCAAAAAATAAGGTTCCATCTAGGAAATTATTGATAGCATGTCCCCCACCCAGCCACTTTCAAAACAGTTACTTCAAAATTAAATTTTTAATTTATTTGATTTTTTGAGTAAGCAAAACATATTCCACTAAGTAGTGCATATTCCTAGTAACCTGCTTTATAATGCATTTGCTTTTTGTACCTTGTGAATGTGGCTTTTTAAAATGAGCACAGTGAAGTTAAAATATTCGATGCGTTTTACTCTCCTTAAAATATCTTTAAATCTTTCCCTGCATTTAGTGAACCCTGGATTAGAGGTTTCTTTCTTAACAGAAGAGACCTTTGTTGACTAAGGGTACATAACAGCCTCCTCTTTGTGTGGTGGCGGTGGTTCTTCAGGGATCAATGCATCCTGAATACTGTTTTAAGATTTAATGAGTGTGATGTGTATAGAGACTAATAATTTCTTAAGTAAGACCTAAAATAACTAAAATATCTTACTTTGCTGTTTCTGTTAGTGTGCCAATTTAGTGTCCAGCCAGAAATAAATTACTGATAGTGAGGAAATAATAGAGCCTGTTTAAACTTCAGTTGAAATAATGAAAGCTGTCATTTTAACTTTTCTTATAAAATGTATGAAGCAGACCCAAAAAAGGCAGAATTTATTTATAAAAACTTATTTATTTTTATATGTTTCAACTTCAGTCACCTTCAAAGTACTCCATTTGATGCAATAAAAGGGCTGTTTGGAAAAAATTCAGCCATAAATACCTCTATTTTTTTATATTACGTGGCTGGGTACTTTCCGGGTAGCCTTCATACACCTTTTGAGATGCTTTTTTCACTGCTCAAAACAGTTTTTATTTTTTAATTTTTAATTTTTTTTAAATTAAATTTATTGGGGTAACATTGGTTGATAGCAGTTACATTGTTTCCAGGTCTACAATTCTCTCACCACCTAGACTCAGCTCTCTTTTCATCACCATATATTTGATGCTCCCCCCACCCCACCCCTCTCCCACCTTATCCTCAGGTAACCACTAAACTATTAACTGTGTCCATGAGTTTTTGTTTCTTTGTTACTTTCAGTTTTATATTCCACCTGTGAGTGAGGTCATATGTTTTTTGATTCTTTCAGTCTGACTTATTTCGTTTAATAAGATGTTTTCAAGGTTCTTCCATGTTGTCACAAATTGCTGTAGTTCCTTTCCTTATTGCTGAGTACTTTACTGTTCCATTGTGTAAATGTACCACAACTTCTTTGTCCAGTCATCTATCTAAGGACACTTTGGTTGTTTCCACGACTTGGCCACCATGAACAGTGCTACGATAAACGTTGGGGTACATATATCTCTGTGGATTAAGGTTTTCAGGTTTTTTGGATAGATACCCAGGAGAGGGGTTGCTGGGTCATATGGCAATTCCATTCCTAGTTTTTTGAGGGACCTCCGCACTGCCTTCCACAGTGGTTGTACCAATTTACATTCCCACCAGCAGTGTATGAGGGTTCCTTTTTCTCCACAACCTCTCTTGCACTTGTTATCCCTCGTCTTGTTGATTATAGCCATTCTACCAGCTTCGAGGTGGTATCTCATTGTGGTTTTAATTTGCATTTTCCTAATTGTTAGTGATGTTGAGCGTTTTTTTCATGTATCTGTTGGCTGTGAAAACAGTTTCTGAGCTTTGTAGAGTTTAATGCCTTTTAGTTACTGCCATTTTTTGTTTTACCTCTTCCACATCTGCAAAATGTTTCCCTTTGAGGACTTTTTTTCATCCAAGGAAATTAAAAAAAGTTGCTCTGGGCAAGATCTGATGAATAGGTAGGGTGGGGGCATGGGAGTCACATCGTTTTAGATCAAAAATTGCTGAACACTCAGTATGGTGTGAGCAGGTCGTTGTCATGGTGGAAGAACCAGTCATCTGTTTGACACAACTCCGGATGTACCTTCTGCACACAGCCTTTCACTACAGCGCTGGTACACTGATGCAGATGGGTCCTTAGAACACTCACCTAGCGGGGGAGACCTGTATTACAAGGGATCCACCCTCTAGATTTTGATGATTGTTGTTCTCTGAGGGTTCCCCCATAGACTTTGCACATCAAAGCATATAGATTTTTATAACTAGTTGGCTCTTAGTTTACTGCATAAATTAATGGAAAATGTGAAATTAAAAAAAGTGAGGCAATAATGGTCAAATGATACTAAAATCTTTTATTTCTGTATTATGCTCCAGCTGTATTACAATGATAAGATAATTTTTTTTGATGGATTTATATGTAAGGCTCAAAAAAAGCAGATAGATGCAATGTCTGTAATGTCAGAATAGCCATTTGAGCAATTGGAATTAGCTACCATAACTGAGTGAAGGACATATTTTGTATGAAAGCTTTTCAGTGTTTTAAACGTTCTTTTAATATGAATTGTTTCAAATCCTCAAAATAATACTTTCATACATTTTATTTTTATATCAATAGTTTTCTGTTTACTACTGAGCTAGTAAATACTTTTAATTCATTGTCTAATTTTTATTTTCTTAGTTTAAATTTGTTCATAAATTCAAAACCAGAATAAAAATAGGGCTATATTTTATTTTATCTAGTCTTCTAGCATTGCAGCATTGAATTTATATACAGTTAGTATCTATTTTGGGAAATGACTAAATTTTATAATTTAGATTTCTCATTCTATATTATTTTCTTCTTTAATATTTCTTCATGTTCTTCTTAATTCTGACATTTTGCTTTTTTATAGAGTGATTGATGTGTTAATTAATCTCATAGTTTAGATTTTAAAAGAATGCAAAACCTTAAGGTGACCAAGGGTGGTATGTGCATAAATTAATTCAGGTATATTAAAAGAGTTTTGGTGATGGGAAAGTCAAAGGTAGAAGTGAGCAGAGGCTTATGAAATGTAAGGATTTAAAACAAAGCTGTTACTTAAATTTATATTTAGGTAAACTAAAGGGAAGGGAAAAGGCTTAAGGCAGATGATATAATATTAACAGGTCACATGAAAACAGAACTGTACAGTGACTGTTTTTCCCTCTTAGGACCAGAATTTGCAGACTGATAATTGAGCTGTAGTTTGGAAAAGGAAAAAAAAATTCAAAATAATTAAAGCAGAGAAATATGAGGAGACAGTAAGTAGTATAACCAAAAGAGGTTTCGGGCCCAAACAAAAAATAGTTTTCAGGGTATTGAAATTTGAAAAATTGTGATAAGTGAATATCAGTTCAAGAAAACATGGAAAATTATGGGAGCCTGAATGATGGAATGGTGAATACTCCCCGAACTGAAAAATTTATGTTGTAACCTTGAGGGCACAACCTGTAGGTTCCAAAACAGATTATTTCCTGTTTAAACTGATAGATCTAGCAGGAAGTTCAGGTCCTAGCGTAGCTTGAGATTTCATCTGATAGTTGGTAAGGTGTGCCAGTATTTTAGTATCCAGGCTAGAGAAGTATGTGCTGTGTGAACTTGAAGTTGAATCCTTGACTCATAGAATCATAGAATAGTCATCCCTAAAGAATGTCAACTGATAGATTAACATAAGTCTGAAGGGATATGTCTAGTAGAAAACAGCCATGAGAAGAATTTAAACTGACTACTGGTGTCTAAAGCAGTTGTAGATGTGGCTTGGCCACCACCAACATGTTAGCAGTGCGGTGTTCTTACTGAAGAAGTAAAGGTCTTCTTAAACCCACCATGGGGTGCAGTGTTTGGAACAGGAAGGAGGCAGTCTTAGTCTGCCTACCAACTGTAAGGGAAGGGTGTGTTTGGTACAGGGCGTTCCATTTTAAAAGGGACATAGACAAATGGAGTGTGTCTAGATGAGTAAGAGTGTTAAACCATTTCATTATATAGTTTAGAGAAGAGGACACTTAGATATTACAGAAGTTTTCAAGTACTTGTAGGGCTATCATATGAAAGGCATTTGACCTATTTTATTAAATTTGGAGTGTTGAATGGGGGAGTGGGAGAAATTTTAGGAAAGATTTTGGTTCAGTGAAATAGATTTCTGACATTTAAGAACAGAGATGTTTAAAATTGTCTTGATCTTGGGGATGGCTATTTTTGGGTTATTGTAGTGGGAATTTTTCTACCAGGTAATTAAACAAGTGATTCTGAATTTGTTCTCTGAACTACTGCTGTAGGTTGATAAAGGTAATGTGGAGATGAGAGGACATTTGAGCATTATCATGCAGTTTTTGATACACAAAAGCATTATATGAAACATACTAGTTATGAAGCAGTCCAGTGTTTCATAAATGAACACCTGTGAAACCCACCACCTACTAGTATGAGAAGCTGCTTTAATATTTTTGGCTGTCATTGTATCGACTTGATGTCAGCATTAACAAAAGCCCTCATTGCCAGGACTTACAGAATGAAAAGCTTTGGAGACAGGACTTTTAAAACATGGGGGAAATATAATAAATGGAGTCCTTGGCATGCTGAGGTTGGAAACCAGTTGAGTCACTCAGTAAGCAACCTCTAATTATATGAGGTGCAGGCACAGAAAGGATAATTAAGTAAGAAACTTGTCTGAAGTCACATAAACGGTTACTGTTAGAACTGGAATCAGAACTTGTTCTAACTTGAGTATGGTAAATAACATGCCAAGAAGTGCTAATGATTTCCTGGCTAGAAAGTTGCTGTTGATAAAGGGTAATACTCAGCTGGTTAGACCGCACAATGAATGAGATTGTAAATTTCTTGGGAACTAGAACTGTCTTAGCCATCTTTTCATTCCCATATATAGTCTTGTATATAATTTGTGTTCTGTTATTGAGTGATGTCTTAGACTTAGAGACTAGAAGAGACATGGTAGAAACACTTATTTTAAGAAAAGAGAATTTATAATTATATTGTTTGTACTTTTGCCTTATATACTCCCTGTCATTAGAAAACATGAGTGTTTTTCCTTTTGACTTTTTTTGACTCTAATGCATGCAGTAGAGTTGATGACTCCTACTTTTGTGCTACCACTGTCTCTACCTTGCACTTTGCTTCTACCATAGGTATCTATTTGTTTATATACCTTCCATATTAGACCAAGTTGAGAGCTGGAATCATGACTTGTTTAACTTGAATGCCCTAGGACAGGGGTGGCAAACCTTTTGGCCATTAAGTGCCAAAGTTTATGAAATAAGAGTATACTCACTCGACTCGCATGCCAACCCATCGAGTGAGATAGAGGTATCGATTATTTTTATGTCTATAAGAGGCATAGGGTGTTTTTATAACAAAAAACAATAATTTTTTAAATGGTATTCACAATTATTTGTTTTGAAGTTTAAATATTTTATTAGAGTGCTTAACAAAGGTAATTATATAAATTAAATACCATAGAAAATCTCTATCAGTTATTTATTACATTTTTATTTGGTGTAGAATAACATGATATTATAATAAAATTATAATTTATATGAAACAAAAAGGAAAAAAACATGTGACAATTAAATTATAGTAATAAACATTTGTCGTCCAATGCATGGAGTACCCATGAAAATTAAAGAATCCTCTATCATTGTTAGTGTGATTTCTGTTGTTATACAGAAGAAGACAGATGAATCACATCAGGTTTATATTTTGTTGTTTTTAACATTACACAAGCTGCACTTGAGGCATCAAATTACTCCTAAAATCGGACTTGACTAGATTCATAATTGAAAATAATGATTCACATGAGTAAGTAGAGGAAAATATTGAGAGTATTGCCACTGCTACATTTTTCAGACACTGAAAATTTTCAGGCAAGGAATTCCATGTTTTCAGAACTTCATTTTCTGCATTGTTCAGCGTTGACCCAGCTAACCTATCTCTTTCAATACTTTCTAATTCATGTCTCAAATCAATAAATTTTTGCCTCCAAATACAGCTACTCTGTAATTCAATCAACTGCATTTCAAAATCATACAAATCAATCCATTGGAACATATCCAACTTCAGTTCGTTTAGTTTTACCTTGTCTGCATATTTTATGAATTTTCCTGTTTCTTCGAATGACCTGAACCCGAACTTCAAAGAAAGAGAGCACTCCAGTGGTGGTATCGAAGCGATGGATATGTTCTGACTGATGCGGACGATCTACCAGTCTTGCTCTGTCACATATGTGACATATGAGAACATGTTGAGCGTGCTTTGATGCGAATGGAAACAAAGCATATGGTGCAGAAAATGTTTGACGACTCCAAGTCAAAAGGATTGTTCCGATGGCAGAGGCCACTAAAGGTTTGATTTCACTGGAGCGTCCAGCGGCTGCGTCCGGCGGGCGCGTCCAGTAGTCGGAAGTCACTGCCGTGTATTCATTCAAGGTATATCAAACGGAATTGGTTTCGCTGAGACGACTCGGCTGTCGCGTTTGACTGTGGACGCCCGACGTCTGCGTCTCGACTGCTGCGTGAGCAGTCGAGACGCGGATATCTAGTCGGGCAGTCCAGTGATATTTCTGCTTCGCCATGGCACAACGATTTTGTGGAGAGATGATGAGAAGTTATTCGAAAAAGTTAGAAACCATCCGTGCATTTACAGTCATCAACATAAAGATTTTCAGATTAAGGAGAACAATTGGGTTGTCATTTCCTCAGAACTTGGAAAGAATGGCAAAGCGAAAATTTTAATGAATATTTATTTACTTACAAACATTACCAATTAAGTACACAAAACAGTCAAATGCCATCAGTGGCTGCTGCTGAATCTAAATACACGTTCATCTTGCCAATGTAGCGCTCCTTCTTCGTTGAAAAATTTCATGAATGTTTCTCTAACTTCAAAACCATCTGCTCTTGCATACCATACTCGCCCGTGGATCTATACTTGAATCGTATTCATAATGTGGCCGCTGATGGTGCTCTAAATAGCCATTCTTCAGTATATTGTGCAAACAACATGCTGCAATTGCAAGTTGTTCACATGTTTCAGGTGTGACAGCAACGGGAGAGTAGAATACTTGAAAAATTTGACTCAGTAGCCCAAACGCATTTTCCGTTACTCTATGAGCACGAGTTAACCTGTAGTTGAAGATGACTTTCGATTTTTCTCCTCGAGCTGTTATTTTACAGTAAGGTTTCATGCCATGTTTGTGTAATCTGAAAGCTTCATCTCCAACTATAACATAGGGCACGACTTTATTCGAACCAGGAAGTCTCTCATCTGGAGGAAATATATTTCCCAAAAGCACTTGTTTCCCCATGACAGGCTTCGCAAAAATTCCGCTGTCCCCTGCTTTTCCTAATGACCCAACATCTATCTATTGCTATAAATTTACAGTTGGCATCAACCAAAGCAAGTAATACAACAGAAAAGTACTCCTTATAATTAAAAAACGTATACGGCACTCTTCTTTGTCTTCCCATCTGCAACTTAGTCAGATCAGTTTTAGTTGTTATTTGGACCCTGTCATCTAAACTCACCGTGAAATTGCCCTTAGCGCCCTCCCAGCTCCGTGTGCCGAAATAATTGCTCTGCGTGCCACTTTGGGCACGCGTGCCATAGGTTCGCCCCCCCCGCCCTAGAACCCAACTAATTTCTCCTCTTCATTCACCTATCTGTCTACTCAGTCCAACAAATACTCGTGTGTTCCCCACTCTGTTCTGGGTACAACTCTAGGAACTGGGGAGACAGGGTAACAGAGGCTCATGGAACTTTCGGTTATTAATCAGAATCACACAGATGTTTACAGAAATACAACTTAACCCTCTTAGTGCTACCTTCTGCCCGCGGTACTACCAAGAAATGCAAAGGGTAATTTAACTATGGTCGACGTATGAGCCGATGTATCGGCCCACTGCACTAAAAGGGTTAAGTTGTAAATGTATCTTTTCTTCCATTATATCATCTAATTGGATATATGAAGACCGTTGATTTTTGTGTATTTATGTTTTAATCTAGTCCTCTTATCTGGATTTTCTTATTTATAATTGCTTTTCTTGTTTTTTTCTAAGTTTGATAAAATTGTTTACCTGGAAAATCAATGCTTTCCCCTTCAAAGGCTATTATATTACTATGGTTCCATGAAGATTTTAAAATATTGAACTTAGTCCTTCATAATATAAATCCCAGTTTGTTTTGGTGCATTATTCTTTTAATGAAGATGTGGGGCTTCTCCATTTAGGATATTTTCATCTATATTTATAAGCACATTTTATCTATAGTCTCCTTTTATGCTGTTGTCAGGTTTCTATATCAGTGTCTGTTAACTTCATAACAAGAATTGGGCAGTTTCTGAAGAGATTTAAATTAATTAATATTGAAAGTGCTTTCATATAGAGTCCAGGACTAAAGGATATATATGTATTTAATTAGATTAATGTTTTCTAATTCCTTTTGGTTACTTGCTATATTTACATAAATTATGTAAACAATTATGTTTAAATTTTTACTTGGTTGCTGAAAACTTGGTTGAGAATTGCTGTGTTATGCTAATTAAAGATAAACTAATTTGATGCTGGACATGTTTAGGAAAGATTTCATTATGAAGCCAGAAGTATAAAAAAGAACTTAAAGAATGAGGTCTTGTCCTTATGTTGTTAAATCCAAGGTACCGTCCGTCTTTCGATTTTTAAAAAATATTTATCCATAAACATTTGGTTACGTTTGACAAGCAAATTGTTGTTTAAGAGAGAAAATGTTATAAAATAAATATTGCCATCATTGAATCTGAAAATGTATTAGAGTGCAGTATTTTCACTGATTAAGACTATAACTGGTAATACCTTTGATAATGCCTTTTTGCTGTATTGGATTTTATTTAACTGAAAGTGATTTAAATAACTAGTTAAGAAAATGAAAGTATGCATTCGTATTTGATAGATGCCGTGTTTCCCCGAAAGTAAGACATCCCCCGAAAATAAGACCTACTCACAGTTTTGCCTCTCACTGAAATACGTATAGGGCATCCCCCTGAAAATAAGACCTAGCGCATCTTTGGGAGCAAAAATTAATATATTTTCGGGGAAACAGGGTAGTTCCTTAATAGCAATACATTGAAGTTCCATATTTGGAAGGCATGCAGAATACTTGTTAAAAATGAAAGACATTTTACTTTTAAATGCTAATGGGCATAAACTTTTTCCCCAAGGAAAAATTAATCTACAGCATGGAGAGATAGTTTAGAGGCATCCAGCTAATTTAATAATGACAACCCTTATTAGTGTGTTCCAAAGGGCAGGAGCCTGTCGCCTAGCACATTGAGGAAGCTTAAGGAATTCTTGAAAGAATTAGTCAGTTTCTTTGTACAGGACTTGAGTCATTAAAATAGATTTCTCATACTTTTTTCTTTTTAAGAAGTATATTTATACTTGGGCTAGCATAATCGTTTTTTTAAAAAGGTCATTGACTAGGTATATATGCTTACTTTCTTATATTTCATTCATTAACCTAATGTAGTTTAATCTTTGTTACCATTTTTTCCTTAAAACTTCTCTGATGATCAATGGCTTATTGGTCCAAGTACCAGTAAGTCCAAAGTACCCTTCTTTTGCTCTTTACCATACCTTTGTGGTATTTCATTTCTTAGCTTCTTTGATACCTCCTCCCTACTTCTGTCTTCCTCCATTTCTTCTTAGTTTGGATCTTCTTTTCCTCACTCCTTAAATGTTACTACCGGTATTCCTAAGGTTCCTTCAGTCCTTCCTTATTCCTATTACCTGTCTTACACATCTTTTTATTCCTAAAGCTTTATCTACTATATTTGGGTATCATACTCAGATTTCTGCTGAACTTAACAACTGTGTGTCTATTGCACAGCTCTGTTTGGTCTAAAGTAAAACACAGCCTTTGATGTTAGTTTTGTCTGATAGACATTCTTTCAATAGTTATTTGACTGAAACTGTCATTTGTAATGATTAGCCTCATTTAGGCATGGAGAAATTAAAAAAATAAGTATGTCATAGTGGGTAACAGCTTGGGCTCTGACGTTTTTATAAATTCTATTATTTGGTATATAATTTGATTTCTGGTAGAAATTAGTTGAGGCTATAGTTCTGTAAAACTGACATAATTCAGAGAATGATAGAATAGGTTAACAACTCTTTGAGTTTTAACACTTTATCAATGAAATCCTACACCCTCCCTCCCTTTTTCCCCCCCCTGGACTAGCAAGAATATTTTCATCTAACACATGTAAATTTTTACTTTTAACAGAAATTAGCAGAGTACGGAAAGACATGTACAATGACACATTAAATGGCAGTACAGAGAAAAGGAGTGCAGAATTGCCTGATGCTGTGGGACCTATTGTTCAGTTACAAGAGAAACTTTATGTGCCTGTAAAAGAATACCCAGATGTAAGTATATACTGTTGTTTTATTCAATATTTTTTCTGTTTTACATTCTTTGGGATGAGATATGTCTGGTGGTTAAATACTTAAGCATTGTCAGCTGTTTTAAAATATTTTTCACGTGAGGACTAGAGGTGTGAATAATTTGGCATGGATAACAACAGTTTTTCTAAATGTGTTTTCATTTGAATGCTGCTATATCACTTTTGGAAATGCACATGGTAAAGATTTAGTGTTAGATTTCAGATTGAGGCAAGAATTATGTCAAGAGCCTTGGCCAGCATGTTAGAGAACACCAAGTACAACTCTTAGTTCATCTTGGGCATGACCTCAAAGAGGCCACAGCCTAGGCCACGTCATCCTTTCAGTAAAATGAGAGGTTGGACTGTGGCAGCTAAGATTCCTTTCAGCTCTAAAATTTCTGTGATAACCACTGTTTGTAATTTATTTTTTGTTCATCTTGGTCAGCTATGCATAAATAAGCATTTTGTTGCGAAAGCCTTTGTGTCCTATACCAGTTAATTTATATATAGTTCCAAACTCTTTGCCTTTTGTTACAAAGCCCTACGTGATAATAGTTTTTTTCTGATTCTCTAACCTGATTGTAAATGATTTTCCCTTTTCCACAATACTCTGTAATCACTTTGGTTCTTAGAAAACTCAGGTCTGTTCCCAGCCTAAGGACCTTTATGGTAGCTATACACTGATCTTAACTAACATAACCTAGACATGACTACTGTGGACCCATACCCTGGGTATTGGGGTGGTTCCTAGATATGAACAGCTGTCCTAACTGGATTTTATTGTTTGCTGTTTCAATATCTTCTAAAGGATGTCAGCCTTGTCATCTGCTTGTGTAAACTATTAAGGATAAAGTTTCAGCACTAGTCATTACCATAGTATACTTAAGATAAGACCTTGTTAGAGAATATAACCTTGATCCATCTTGTCCTTATTCTTCTTTTAAAAAAGGTATAACAATGTCTAGGTCAATGGTTTTAAAATGTGGTCGCAGAACTATAGTATCCATACCTACTGGGAACTGAATATTCAGGCCCCTCCCCAGACTAGTGAATCAAACTCTAGGGTCGAGGCCCCACACTTGGCCTACCAAGCCCTATATGGATGCATGCAAGTGGAGAATCGCTGTTCATTTTGTATCATCAGAATAAGTAGGGTGGAGTGTGAACTAAACAGCGTGTCTTCTATTGTGGATCAGGCATTGTAGTGGTGGAGACAGACAGCAAACAAAAGAATATTTCCTTTAGATACAGTCAGTGCTATGGAAAACAAAGTGGGATAAGCAGATAAGTGGTGCCTCTTTTATAGTTAAAAATTGCTTATAAGTGAAGGGAATGCAGAGACATTAAAGAAGTGATGGGAAGGGGGGGCATGAAAATCATCTAGGGGAAGGACATTACACGCAGAGTGAAAGGCAAGTGCTGTGACTCTGGCATGAGTATGCTTGGGAAGGGTGGTGAGATGTGAGATGTGAGTGTGAGCAGAGGGGCCATATCATGTTGGGGCAGTGGGCCCCAGGGATTGCAGATACTATTCTGAGTGAAATGGGACTCCATTCAGATGGTTTGAGCCAAGGACGTGACATGAGCTCAGTTGGATTTTAATAGATTCATCTGGCCGCTGTGTGGAGAAGGCTGTTGGGCGATGGTGACAGCAAGATCAGCAAGGGAGCAAAGGAGGAACAAGAGGACTTAGAAACGCTTGGATCCTTCATATAACAGTCAGCTTAAAGCCAATAGGATTGGCTGATTGTGTAATGGGGTGTGAGGAAAAGTCTGGAATAGCGCAAAGGTTTCGATCAGTTGGAGTAATAGAATCCTAGAAGACTGGAATCCCAAAGTCTTGAGGTAGGAGTAGGTTAGGGAGGTGTGGGTTCAGCAGTTCTGATTTAGAAGTGTTGAGTTTGAAATCAGACCTCCACTTGTGGGCATGTCAAATAGGCAGTTGAGTATATGAGCTGTAGGCTCTTGGCACCCCAAAATGTCTTTTAACAAAGCTATTGAAATGAGAAATTCAGTTGTAATTCATAGGAAGATAGGAATTAACATAAAACTATTTTGATCTTCCAGATAATTTTTTTAATACCTTAATTTTAAATCTGTTAAGATAATTTAAGTTTGGCAAAATTGGGATCTGCATATAGTTTTTTGAGTGTTTCTTCTTTGAGGTTATTAACACATACCAAATGAGTACTACTGTTAGGTGGTCTATAGTAGGAACTTTATCTCACTTAAAAAAAAATTAAATAGTATTAAACAAGGGTGTCTTGTCAGATTTTGGAAGTATGTGAAAAGATTTATTTCACAATTATGAGTTAGATTATGGCCAAAATGAAACAAATATTCTCACTTTTCTCCACTGTCATAATATATCTTAGAGGACATAACATACATATTTCTTTCCCACTCTTCATTCCCCCCCCGCCCATTTGTATGTATGACTTTGTGAGTGAATTCATCCCATTTGATTAAAAAATGCTTTCACTATTAAAGTTGCAAAGGGACATTGTAGCATAGTGGTCAGAAAAAGTATGGACTCAGACCCAGGCTCTACCTTGTTGGCTCTACTGTTCTTTTGTGTGACTTTGGGCAAGTTACTGTCATTTCTGGTCTTCCGTTTCTTGATCTCTGTAATGGAGATAGTAATAGTGTTACTCTTTTGACAGTGTTATGAGGCATTATACATGAGTTAATACATATAAAGCACTTGTGAAATGCCTGTTAACTTTATAAGTGTTACCAGAATATAAGCTCCATGAAGGTGGGGATTTTGTCTTTTTATATTCCTACAGACTAGAAAAAAGACATTGCATTAAATCATTTAAAACTATCATACAGTCATAAAATGACAGACATGAAGTGAGGATAAAAGTTATACACAGGCCATCAAATTGGCAATTTGTCCTATTAAGTTATTTTAGGACTTGTTTGTATCCATGGAGATCTTATAAATAGTGTATGAATGAATTTATCTCTGATTGATATAAGTAAAAATGTCATTTCAGTGAGTCAGTAATCTGTTATTAGTTTGCCTAGTTATCAATTTTGAATTATGAGAAAATATTTTAAAGGTTCTAGCAGAGTAGTGGGTAAATTCCAAATAGTGGCAAGATCTAGTTGGTAGGGATATTACTTCGTTATATACAAGAACAGATTGGATTGCTAATTTGTTTGCTTGAGATGTGATATGATGAAATTGTAGAGAAACTTTTCTGAAAGATTTTTATATGAAGCTAACTGATTTTCTGATGTTTGTAAAATGGGTTTCAATTTTGAATGATTTTTGCCTTGAAGTGTGTGTCTTCTGTCTGGTCTACCATGATGACACATCATCAGAGGTTTGTAAGATGTATAAATACCTTTTCAAGTATTTTTCCCAGCTTATAGGATCCCAGCTTGGCAACTCCAATTAGTAATAGAGATTTATAATGTGATTCACAGTACTCTGTATAGCAAGTGTCCAATCTTTTGGCTACGTGGGGCCACATTGCAAGAAGAAGAGTTGTCTTGGGCCACACATAAAATATACTAACACTAACAATAGCTGATGAGCTAAAAAAAAAAAAAAGAAATCACAGTATCTCATAACGTTTTAGGAAAGTTTATGAATTTGTATTCAGCTGCATTCAAAGCCGTCTTGGGCCACATTCAACCTGTGGGCTGCGGGTTGGACAAGCTTGTTATATTGTCTCATAATATTCTTTGTTAATGATGGAGCGTGAGTTTTAAGTTCCCTTTCGATTCAGTTTTCCAGGGTTTGCAGATAAAATTTGGCTAGTCATAGCTTCTGAGTGTGAGGTTAATGGTGTTTTTTTTTTCTGTTTCTCAAGATTGTCACCTGTAAATTGGCTATTGAGCTGTCATTTGTTTTTGAAGGCTTATGAGAAGAGAGCGGTTAATGTAGTTATGTTTCCTTAGGCTTTTGTTTCTTTAACTATTGTGGCTTTCTTATTGTGTTGAAGTAATTAAGTCTTCATATGAACTACTTTCACCTTTGTTCTGAGAAAAAATGGATGGTAAATCAAGATGTAATGATCTGCAAAGTCTTCTTTTTCAGTATTGAGGTTAAACCTTGATTTTTGCCTGGGTATGATTCTAATTATGAGTGCAAATAAGATTTAAAAATAAGATCCACACATCTCTGATAGTTTATACAGGAAACTATTGTACACAGATTCTTGATTTTAAGAAGGTTAATACATATTTTTAGTGGAGTTGTGAAGTATTTTAGATTGTATATTAACCTGCTGGAGTTTCTAATTTAGTATTATGATTTAATAATATGGAGCATGTCTTTAAGTTTTAGGTAGAGAAACTTGTTAACTTAGAACTTTAAACATCAATTTAATGAAGGTCAGTTTCATGACTTTTGTCTTGTTTTTTGTTTTGAAGTTTTTTATTTTACTCTACAAGAGTATGAGTATACTGAGAGTCTACTGTGTACCAATTATATATATCTATAATGCTAATCTTTGTAATTTGATGATTCTTTTTTAGGGAGAGGGGTTAAATTTATTAGGGTGACATTGGTTGGTAAAAATTGCATAGGTTTCAGGTGTACAATTCTACAATACATCTTCTATGTGTTGAATTGTGTGCTTACCACCCAGAGTCAGTTCTCCATTTAATAGGTTCTTTATGTTGAGATATACTAAATTTCTTGGACTTTTAATAGAAATTATAATAGGAAGAATTATAAGACAGCCTGAAAACTAATTTGTTTAGCTCAGTTTTTTCCCCAAAGTTTTAACAATTTTTAAAATAAGTTTTCTCAGAATCTTCAAAATGATAATTCATTTTCTGTAAGTAATATATTTCAATATTTAAAATGAACTAGTGTTCAGAAGAACAAATTAAAAGATGGAGTTAGTTTTTAGGGAAGAATTATTGTTTATAAGCAAATGTTTCTCAGGCTCAGTTGAGATAGAAAGTTTTGTCTGTGGTCTCTTATCCACAAAGTTGGTTAGAATCTGCTGTATTAAAATTATTGTCACAAAGTAGTACTTATAAAGCAGTTAGATACCTAGTCACAGGTATCTAATGTCCTTTATCTCTTAAGATTCTCACTGAAATAACCAAAGTAACAATACCAAAATTGGAGAGTAACCTGATTTTCAGTGCTATTCATATTCTGGAAACATTGAAATGTTTCTGTTAGATATTAAAGTAAAGGGGGAGGTATTAATCTGCTTTGGCCTAACCTGAGAGACCTGTGTCTCCTGGAACTGAGTGAAGGAGTCAATAACAGAATCTTCCTAATCCTAACCCTCCTCCCTCCAAAATTGGCAAATGAAACGGACTATGGAGTAGCTGAAAGTTATACCATTCAAAGTCAGCTACCCATCCATCTTAGTGCCACTTACAGAAAATGATCCACATTTATTTCTTTTTTTTGGTTTGAATTTGTTTGAGCAGACAACTACCATAATTTTTGATAGAACTTCACCCTAGGGATATTGTAAAGAACTTCCAAGTGACTAGCTTTGGAACCAAATTAATTATTTCATTGAGAAAACCACAAATCAAAATCTTTTAGAACAAAACAATTTATATATAGTAAGTTAGAGACTTCCTGAAATCTAGTTTTGACTCTAGAAAACTGCTTTTCCCAAGTCCAAAAATAGTATCAGTAAGCAGCCTACCTAACGTGAGTGAACTTGGCCATCTCTGTTTCCCATTGGTTTGATAATTTTTTTCTTTATTATTCGGTAGGGAATTGTTTGAGCTTAAAATTAGTCTATGTTGTATTGTTTGGGGTTAAAAGAGCAATGAGATTTTTGACAAGTTTCTTGCCTTTTTATTTCTAAGGCTATATAAAAGCAGTATAAGTTTGTGATTTTAAGGACAGATTAAGACAAAAGGATAAAACCCCACAATTTGAGAAGTTATTAGAAACATGAAGGCTAAACAAGCAGTCTTGAGTATAAACCAGTAAAATTTTGATGTCACTCTTTCAGAAAGTTGTGTGTGGCCTGTGATGGGTAACTGGCACAGGCATAAGAAGAAACATAATTCTTGCTCTCATGCTACTGTGATAGCCATAATCCAGTTAGTCAGTGACCAGGGGTCTAAACTAAGGCATTGGCAGTTGAAATGAAGAGGACAGATTAATGAAAATGTTAAGATTTCTTAAATCTATTAACATGTGGAGGTGAAGAATGAAAGAGGGCTTTGCTATTGGTACTGTTCATTGAAAAAGAGAATATAGAAGGAGAAGGTTTTATAATTTAATGTAGAGTAATCAAGAGTCAGAGATGATAAGCATCCCATATTAACAGAATATCATAATTTATTAAAAACCACTGTAAGGTAAATTGTTTATAGCAATGTAGAAACATTGAACCAGGGTAATAATATAAAAGATAGTTATTAAGATGTCAGATATGACTAAAGTTTGTGCCCAAAACACACAATGTTAAGAGCTGATTTAGTACTTGTGGAACAGTATATGAAGATGGTAATAATTATGCAGCAGAACTTAAATTAGTTTCAAAGAGCTTTAAGATAGTATTTGTAATCTATGGTCAGAACTACGTATTTCATTTTGACTCATTTTCAGGGTCTGAGGTGGCACTTGTAAGCTTAAAAAATTATGTTCTCTTTCTCTTTGGTTTTTTTGAAGTTACATATAGTATTTTTCATTGAATTATACAGATGAAGCATTAATCACAATGGTTTTATTCATATAAAAGGTTCAGTTAAGATAAAAACAATGTATATGATTTAAGATAGGTATCAGTAAAGACAGTTGAAAATATTGAAAAGGCGAGGCGTGATTATGTAAAAGTAGTATACTAATATATTTTGTGATGTAGGTGGAGAAGAAATTATAAAAAAAACAATTGGACTCATTCTGATAGTGAACTTGAATCTGAAAAGGGTTTCTGTAAACTTTCTAGTAAACATTTTGAATGATCCACAAAAATGAGAAATATAACCATGCATTTCTGGTGTGATCAGCTAGGGTATGTGTTTATGGCCTTTAGGAGAATGGCATACTGTGCTGATTAAATGTGTGAACTCTGTATTCAATCTAGATGTTCTAGGATCTGGGCTACCGTTGTAACTTCTTATGTGTTAAATATAGATGATAATGGTAACCACCATCTAGTGTTATAAGGGTTAAATGACTTAATACATGTAAAGTTGCCAAGCATTAGAAATTGGTTCATACTAGAATACTCACAAATAAAACATACTTTTGCGTACACACATCTAAGTGTCACATGACAGAGTCCTTGCACTCATGATACTTCAATATTGAAGTGGAAATAATAGTTTTGTTTTCATGACCTTATTGGTTGTCATTTGGAATTTATCCTGAGATCTATCAGTCAGGCTTACTAGTTGAGAAATTTTTGACATACATGAGATCTTGTGCTGCGTATAACTTAGTTAGTGGTTGAATATTTTACTGTGAGAATGAAGAGTCACTATATGATTTCTGTGGACACTTTAAATTGTATTATCCAACAATCTGAATAAATATTAATTTGTTCTTTGTGCTGTATGTTGTGAGACACTAAAGATAAAGAAGACCGGGTGCTGGTTCTTGACTTCAGGGAATGATCTGCAAGAGACATGCGGATCCTTGCACGCCATGTTATGGGGCTCTAAGAGGTTGTATACACAGTGCTCTGAGAGGGTCACTTTCAGGAGAAAACAATTGTCTAGGCCTCAAAGTATACACAAGGAAATCACAGCAAGAACATTTGAGTTCAGTGTTGTGTGATGAAGAAGATTTGACATTGCTGGTGGGAAAGAAGCGTGAAGGAAGGTGTTACAAGGAAGAAAGTGAAAAGTACCTGCCATTTTTAGAGAGCAGAAAGTTATATGTCCGAACAGAAGGATGATGGCAAAAATAAAAGTGTATTAAATAGTTTGGGATCTTTTAAAAGGCCTTGTGTATAAGAGTTTGTGCCTTACATTGTCAAATATATATCGTCATCTACTTGTATCAGAAAATGCTTGTTGGCTTTTATTGCCTCATGTTTTTATTTTTTTTTAATATCTATCTATCTATCTATCTATCTATCTATCTATCTATCTATCTATCTATCTATTTATTTAGATAGAGAGAGAGATGCAGAGACAGAGAGGGAAGGGGGAGGGCCCAGAACCGTCTCCATAGTTGCACATCATTGGTTTTTCCACATAGTTTCATTCCACAGATGGGCGCGGGGCTGCACAGGGCAGGAACTGGACTGGGGTCTTGCCCAGGTGAGAACTGGCCAGAACTGAATTGGGGGCACTCCCCAGTTCAGCATATGGGTCCTCACGGGCTGGGGCCGGGATTTGATCCTTGGTCCCCAGGGATGCAAAGTGAGCGCTTAACCCACTGAGCCATCCCGGCTTCCCCTATATTTTAATTTTTAATTTTATTTTTTTAATATTTATTTTATTGTTTGGGAGAAAATAATAGAAAGAAAAAGGGAGAGAGAGAGAAGTTGGGAGCGCCCAGTGCAGTCTCCACAGTTGTACATTGTTAGCTGGGTCATAGCTTCATTCCACACAGGTGGATGTGGGCTGTGCAGGGTGGGAACTGAACTAGGAGGTCTCCCACGTGGAGGCCGGAACCTGACACCCTGGCTGTTACAGTTGTGCCCTGTGTAGTTCAGCACAATGGTTTACACAGGCCAGGCCGGGCTGGGCTTGACCCCCACTCCTCACAGTTGCGAGGTAAGCACTCAACTTGCTGAGCTATCCCGGTGTCCCTATTGCCTCATATTTTTATTTTAATTGGTTAATTAGTTTTGTTTTTTTAAGATTTATTTTTATTGTTTTTGACAGAGAGAGAGAAAATGGAGGTCCTAGAACAGTCTCTATAGTTGTACACCATTGGCTTTTCCACACAGTTTCATTCCACAGGTGGGAGCGGGGCTGCACAGGGCAGGAACTGGGCCCAGACCTCACCCCGGTGAGAACTGAACTGGGATTTGATCCTCGGTCCCTGGGCTGCAAAGTGAGCGCTTAACCCTCTGAGCCATCCCAGCTTTCCCAATTAGTTTTTTCTAAGCACTTCTATAAGGCTAATTATCTATCTGTACGTCTGAGTTTGTTATGAATGATTTAAAACTTTTTCCTAATTATATCTATACTCAAAAGATGATTTGTCATAATTTAGGCTATCCAAATTCATACGCCACAAAATTCATGTTTCGGTTATTTCTGGTTACTGTTTGCCCCTCTTCAAGCTGCTGGTGTAAGTGACTCTTCTTGCATAGCTTTGTGCCACCAACAGAAGATGTGTACAAAGGTTTCACACGTATGTGAAAAGGTTTGCAAAATAATTCTTATAATAATTACTATTTAGCATAAGGAGACATATTTGGCTGCTTATCAAAATTAATAATGAGGATAGAAAATGGATAAAATCGTTGTTTCCCCAAAAAGCACAAGGCAATTTGATATATATCCTCTCCTCACTTAACGACCTACTTGTTTTAACGACTGCTTAGAGTTTCGAACAGTTTTCCAGTGTGGGGAATCCCCTTTTTCAATCTGTGTGTGCCCGGAGAATCCCCTTTCTCAATCTTTACTTTATTCCTGCAGTCGGTTATTCACTACATGAAGTGTTTGCAGTCATGCAAGACTACATATTTTGTTTGTAAGTGTAGCGTTGCCTGATAATCTATTGACAAATACATATCCTGTAGTGCCATGTCACACTGCAAGACATCTGCCTTTAAGCTTCTTCTTACTTATCGACCAAATAGCTTAACAACCTAGTTGTAGGAACAGAAATTGGAACTTGGTGGTTTAAGTGCGGAATGCCTGTACTCATTCTGGTATTTTAAACCAAAAATAGGTATAAGTCCTCACTTAAAGTTATCCATAGGGTCTGCGACTTCAAACAAAACAAGGTATAATGAAACCAATTTTTACCATAGGCTAATTGATATAAACAAGATTAAGTTCCTAGGGCATCTCATCATTATAAAGAAACAACCCTTGAACAAAATAATGTTATTTGAAGACCTGCTAGATAGTCACAACTCTTCTCTCATCTTACCTACATAAGATAGGTTCACTTGTGGTGGTTCATTTTTATTTTTTTCTGTCATCTGCTAAGTAAAAGACTTCATCAACAAATACACATTTGTGTGTTTCATACCTATGTATGTTACTTATGTGATCTAATGTAAGGTATCGTATTAAAATTACCTTATAAGAACTTTACACAATATTTAAAAACTGATAAACTATTGTGTAAAAAAAGAAAAGCCAAAAGTGCCCTTTTAATAAATTATTTTTCCAAAATTTTAAGCAGAAATTATTCAAGTCTGTACTTAGTAGAGTTAATGAATGTCTTCTTCTTTTCCCCTTCCTTTTGGCCTTTAGAGTTGCAGTTAGCTCAAGCTGTTTGAAATGATTTTCTTTGAATGTGTTGCGACATTGTTTTAATTGAATGAAGCTGCAGAGCTAGCAAGATAAATCAACACAGAGTGAATTTTAATGCAAGGCAAACGATATTAACTTGGAAATTGGTTGCAGTAGACAAAGCAGCTGCTATGATTAATTTTTTTTTCATTCTCTACTTACAACATTTTGAGAAGGATGACCTTGACAGTTTGAATTGTGTTAGAATCCCAGTGGTATGCGGTTTCTTTTTCTTTTATTTTTTTATTAAATTTATTGGAGTGACATTGGTTGGCAACAGACAGTTTCCAGGTGTACAAATCTACATGACATCACCTATGCATTGCATTATGTGCCCACCACCCAGAATCAGCTCTCCTTCTATCACCATATATCTATCTGGTGCCCACTCCCAACTCCCCCCCCCACCCCCATCCTTACCCTCCGGTAACCACCAAACTATTGAGTGTGTCCATAAGTTTTTGTTTCTTTGTTACTTTCAGTTTTGCCTGTACTAGCTTCTTACACACGAGCTGTTGCTTGTTGGTTTTTGGGTAATGGAGATGGGTTCATTTTTAAAGTTAGAAAAATTTTTGTGTTACAGATTTAATATGTTAGTTTTGACTATTTAAAAACATTTTTATTGATAAATAATAATTGTGAGGATTATTTAGCTGTGGTGAAGTCTTTTTCTATGTAATTTTAATGCCAGTTCCAGCAGAAGAGGTTTAATATGTGAAAAGAATAGGATGTGCCAGGTGGTCTTCTCAGTGTTCATATGTCATGAAGTATAGGCTAATCAGGTTTACAGAGTACACAAGTCAACAACAGTTATTTGAAGTGCTAAAATACCTGTATTTATAATGCATTTTTTCCAGACATTCCTTTCCATATTTGAGATATATAATGTATATCTAGTATATGAGTTGCTTTGGGAAAGGATTTATATAGAGCACAACTATTACTGAGAAATAATAGCAGGCAAAGCGAACACAGTGAAGGGATTTTTACAGATTTCTTGAGAGCAGGGAGGATAGCTCTTCTTCCTCCTCTTTTTTATTTTCTGGGATTTATTTCACTCTTTACCACACAGCAAACCTTGAGTAAATGTTTTATTGAGTCAAATTTGAAAGTGGAAGGTTATTTTCTATTCTACTGAAAAATATCCAAAGTGAACAAAATGAGTGAGGGATGGGATGTAGAGATTCTTTTCTCTGTTTAGGTTGTTTTGAGGGGAGAAGGGAAGTGAAGTTCTATAGAATCTGTAACTATGTAAAAAGATGTTCTTAGGAAGTTGCAGAAAAGCAGGAAGAGCTTCCTGTAAGTGAACATGGGGCCAGGCCTGTTGACAGGCTTTCTGTGATATGTTTTTTTTTTGGTTCCTCAGACCCTCATTCTAATATATTTTTACAAATTACTAGTTCAGGATCCTAAGGAGGATAGATAATCAAAATGTAAGCCTGGCTTTTAGGAACTCCTTTTCCTTTGGGGATGTTTGCTGAATCTGGAGAGGACAGCTGGGAGGCTGAACTTTGGGGACAGAGTTTGAAAGTCTGTAACCTGTGTATGTGAACACCTTCCCATTCCCACTCTTTACTTTGGACAGGATTGCTGATGAGTGTGTTCTAGGAGTAAGAATTAACCAGAATTTCCCAGGCCTTCACAGACACTGTATGTCATCATCCAGTTATCTCAATCTATTGTATCTCAGTCTTAATAAGTAAAATTGTATTGAGGTGATCTGGAGTTGCTAGTAGCAGTAGGTTCCTGGCAAAAGCTGATATATACTCTCTCTGAAGGAATGTAATATTATTTTAGGTCTTCTATTAAGCTATTTAGTAACTACAGTGTCTGGCACACACTATAAAATAACCAAACACCTGAAAGTAAGATGACATTAACAAAAATGAAACAACAAAACAATAGAAACAAGTCCACAGGCACAGTTGATATTAGAACTATCAGATCCAGGCTTTATATGAGCTATGCTTACTATGTATGAGACAAAAGACAGAGAAAAATGGGAACTATAAAAGAATAATCAAACTGAAAAATTTCTAAACTCAATAAATAGGTTTAACAGAAGAAAAGAACCATTTGAAGAGAGAATTGGTGAACTATAGAAGGATGGGAAAACTAGGAAGGAGTATGTGCGAAAGTCCAATGTATGTAATTGGCGTATTAGAAGAGGAGAGAGAAAGGGGTGGAAGCAGTGTTAGGAGGGTGTGGTTGGGAACTTTGAAAGCAAAGAAATAAAGTTATAGACTTATGAAACTGAACCATAAAATAAAAAAACCATACCTAAGCACATCATAGTAAAATTGCTTAAAACTAATGTTGAAAAGGAAATCCTTTTTGTTTTTTTCAATTACCGGTACAGTTGACATTAAATATTTTATATTAGTTTCCGGTGTACAGCATTGTGGTTAGACATTTATGTAATTTACAAAGTGTTCTCCTAAGCACTATAAATAATTATTACAATATTATTGATTATATTCCTATGGTGTACTTTACATCTTCTTGACTATTTTGTAACTACCAATTTGTACTTCTTAATCTCTTCACTTTTTTCACCCAGACCCCAATACCCAGCCCATCTGGCAACTATCAATTTGTTCTCTGTATCAACGAGTCTGTTAAAAGTAACAAAAGACTACCTTCAAAGGAGCATCAGTAAGACTCATAGCTCATATCTCATGAAGTAACAATTTAAAGACAGGGTAAAAAAAAAGGTGCTGTGAAAGAAAGTAAGTGCCCAACTAGAATTCCAGATCCATCAAAAATAAGACATTTTCTGATAAGGAAAAACAGAGAAACTTCTATCACCAGGAGACTTTTACTAAATGAAATACTAAAGGATATTTTCCAGACAGAAGTAAAAATTCTTAGTTGTAAAATAGAAGATACAGAAAGGAATAAAGGACAATGAAATGGTAAATGCATAGGTAAATCTAAATGTACATTTCTGTATAGAGTGATAATGCCCTACTGAGTTAAAATATAAATAACTAAAAAATAAAATAATATATATATATATATATATATATATATATATATATATATATATATAATTTGAAAAATAACTTAATGACATAAATAAACTGGATTGGGATAAGGTGTTAAGTAGTGGGGGGTGGTCCTTGATATGTATGGGGAGGGTTGAAAGTAGAAATGAACATTAGTGTGATAATTTGATGATGTATGTTGTAACCTCTAGGATAAATAAGCATGTCACTTTCAAGCTAAAAGAAGGGAATAAAGAAAATAAAGGGGAACACAAATACATAGGGCATGTCAAAAGTGCTTAGATGGTAGATATAGAAAATGTAGTGTAAATGGGCTAAATAAGTGTTTCAATTAAAATTGAAAGTATGGAAAATTTGAATTGAAGAACTGAATCCATAATTAAACACCTTACACAGAGAAAAACTCTAAACCCTGGTGGCTTCACCACTGATTACTAGTCAACATTTTTTTTATTTTTTTTTATTTTTAAGATTTATTTTTACTGTTTTTTGACAGAGAGAGACAGAGAAGGGGGAGGGCCCAGAGCAGTCTCCATAATTGACAGCTTCAGTTTTCCATATAGTTTCACTCCACGGATGGGCACGGGTCTGCACAGGGCAGGAACTGGGTCGGGAGCCTCCCGCATAGGCCCCAGCAAGAACTGAACTGGGGGTACACCCCAGTTCAACGTGTGAGTCCGCGTGGGCCGGGGCTGCAAAGCGAGCACTTAACCGGCTGAACCATCCCAGCTTCCCTGACATTTAAGGAAGAAATAACACCAGTTTTCTACAAGCCCACCCAGAAAGTAGAAAAAGAGGAAATATATTCCAACATGGTTTGAAGCCAGAATAATCTTGAGGTCCAAACCTGATGAGCAACACATTATGAGAAAGGAAAATTATAGGCCAAATGTGAATTAAAAAAAAAAAGTCACCAAAATGCAAGCAAACTGAATCTAGCAATTTGTAAAGAGGATATGCATCATGATTAAGTTGAGATTATTTTAGGAATGTAAGGTTGGTTCATCATTTGATAATTAGTTGTAATCCACTGCCTTGACAGAATAAAGGAGAGAGATTTTAGTTGTCTTAATAGATGATGAAATATGATAAATTTAAACCTTCACTTGTAACTTTTAAGAAAGTCTTGCTAAACTAGGAAACAAAAGGAAATTTTCTTACAATGGTAAAGTATATCCACAGAAAGTCTACAGATTACTTTATGGTGACCTGTTGAAAACTTTATTGTTGAAGTCTGGAACAAGTCAAGGATGACACTTTTATTTGTCTTTGAACTCAAGATGTGCTAGTCAGTGTGATAAGTTTGGCAAGAAAAAAAAAAAAAGTATGGTCGAAGGGGAAAAAAATGTGGTAGTCTTAATTTGCAAATGATGTGATTGTTTTTACCTAAGGAATCCAGAAGAATCTACTGAAAAAATAGGAGAATTTATATTGAAGAAACAAGGTTGCTAGGTACAAGGTTTAATATATAGAAATGAATTACATGTTTTTATATATGTAAGAAACAAAAGTGAAATAAAAATATGATATAAAACAGCAGAAGTAAACCCTAAAATATCTAAAACTAAATTTAACAAAAATGAATAGTCATAAGAAAATCAAAAAAATCTTTATATTCGAGAAAAATCAAAGACCTCACCAAATGAGGAAATTACACCCTGTTCTTGGTTTTGAAGATTTTTATAAGACCATCCCAATTAAAATTATAGCAAGTATTATTTTATAAATTGACCAACTGTTTTATGTGGGAATACAAAAGGCCTTGGATAGCTAAGATAGTCTTGAAGAAGAGCAAGGTAGAATAACTTGCTTACTGTATATCAAAGTTTATTATAAAGTTACGGTAAATAATAATGTGATATTAAAGCAAGGATAAACAAATAGATTAATAAAATGAAAAGCCCAAAAATAGACCCAGCTGTAATAGATGTTATTTGTGACAGTGGTGGCACTGTAGAGCAGTTGAGAAAAGGTAGTCTTTTCCGTGAATTGTGCTAGGGCAATTGGACATCCATGTGAGATTAAAAAACAGGAAGTTGTTTCATCGCAGATATCAATTTCTGGTATACTATGGACATGTATGTGAAAGGCATAACAATAAAGGTTCTAAAAGTGAACATAGAAGGGTATCTTGATGATCTTTGGGTGGGGAAAGACTTCCTTTAAACAGGACACAGAAAACACTGGCCATGAAGAGAAAACTGGTAACTTGCTACATGAAAATTAAATATAATTTAATTAAGTCCGATTAAATTCAGTCATTTGACATTATTAAAGAGCAGGAAAGCAAGCCACATGATGGTGTTTGCTACTCATGTAACCACAAAATAGAAATTGATGAGAAAAAGGTAAACAGTACAGTAGGCAAATAGGAAACTTCAGATGTTCTTCAAAAAAAGTACTATATCTGAATGGCCAGTAAACATGAAAAAATGATCACCTTTTTTTTAGTAATCAGAATACTAATTTAAACATTTAGCAAATGCACCAGAATGGATAAAATAAAAAACAATGGCAATGTGAACAATTTTTTTCTCTTTATTTTGGGAATATAAAGTGTGCAACCATGTTAGAAAATAGTGTAGTGCTATTTACTAAAGAAGTCATTTGGATATTATCTTTTCCATCAAGGAGCAGACAAAATTGTCCTTATTGTGTTCGTTTTGTAATAGTATCTCTTTCATGTTGGAGGCTTCCTCAAGTTTTTGGTGAACCTTCTTTGTCTATTCATATTTAAATATTAAGCACCAAAAATTTGAATTAGGAGCTTATGTTCACAAACTGGGTTTGCCCACTTCTAGCTTCACTTTGAGGTGATCTCCCAAAGAAGCATCAGCCTTTGAGAAGGGAGCCAAATGATGGAACTTGGAAGGAAGTGTTTTCTTTGGGGCATTTCAGTTTTCCTGGAGATGGAAACATGAGCCTGTTAGCTGCAAGTTAGATGGCTGGCTATTGGTGTTCTATGGGCAGGGATGGGTCAGCTGTTCTGTGTATCATTTCCACCGTTCTTCCCAGTTTTTTGCAAAACTGTCACATCTCTCTGGAGTTCTGTAGGGCAAATATGCTATTGATCATACCCACTTCCGTAGACATTCTAACTGAACTATTGACTGAGGGCCTGAGGTTTCAGAAAGTGAATTTCAGTTGGACTTAGCAGGCTATTAATTATCTACTGTGTGTCAGACCTTGTGTTGGACCTTTTATATATATTGTGATGTACACACATGCAACCCTCACTATAAGATAGTCAGTGCTTCTTCCATGGTATAATTGAGGCTTAGTTGGTGTAACACTTAAATCCCTAGTCATTTTTTAGTGTTGGAGCTTGGGTACCGGTTGCAATTTATGTCTTTCACAGTTTAAAATTTTAATCTTAATTTTGAACAAGCAAGTCCTACCTGCAACCCAGGACAGCTTTGAATGTGGCCCAACACAAATTTGTAAACTTTCTAAAAACATTATGAGTTTTTTTTTTAATTTTTTTATTTCATCAGCTATTGTTAGTGTTAGCATATTTTATGTGTGGTCCACCGCGGTCCAGGGAACCCAAAAGGTTGGATATCCCTGATTTTGAACTTGTTTATTCCGATTGAAGGTGTAGGAAGGAGATGCTAGGCTGGAAGCAAGTACTTTTTAAAGTGGATGACAGCAGGTAAAGAGGTAGAATAGTATATGCTGAGGAACAACTGGGCAAGGACAAGGGTTTTATTTGGCTATAAAGACATGGTTCAGGCAGATTGCAGAATTTGGGATCTTACAGAGAGCTAGATCAAATGCTTACAGGATCAAAGTCAATGAGTCTCCAAGTACAGAAGACTGGAGAAGGTGCCCTAGCTTCTTAAGCCCCGACAGTAGTGAATTCTAGCATATTACTGTTATGTACGGTAATGACATAACATTGGATCAAATTCCAGAAAAAAATAAGAGTCATTACCTATTTGATTGAATAAATAAACCAACCATAGATTTTTGTGGACATGGTGGTGAACACACATTTTTGTCTTTTAGTCAGATGATGTGAATGAGAAAGTTTGCTTTTCGATGCCCAGAGTTAATCTGATCTTCTTTCTCATTGGCGTTTTTTCTTTCTCTAAAAAATAAACTTTTGTATATGAATACTAGAAGCTTCTGTTGAGGAATGCTATTTCTTTATACAATTGTTTTTATTTTTTATACAATTTTTATTCTTTATACAATTGTCTTACTCATGAAAAGTGTTAAGCCTCCTATTTAGAAGTATAAGTTTAAGGTAGAAATGAAAAACAGAAAGGAAAATAAGGATCAGATATAAAATTTTGCAAGGAATGTTATGAAAAAGAGTGCTTTAAACATTTAGTGTAGGGTGAAATTCAGATTTGACTACCAGGTTCTAACAGCCAGTTCCAAAACACAATCTGTATGAACAGTTGCTTTGGAGAAAGTATAATTTTACCTGTTAGATAAATAATAGGAGTTTTTCCCAAGGATGTTAGTTAAAATAAGCAATTACTATTTTTAACATAATGAATAGTTCCCTGAACACTGTCATTACAAAGAGTTTTATAGAAGAGATTTGCATTCTTGGGGGGCATATAAGATTTTATCATACTCTTTAAAATGGTCTGGTTTAGATTATATGGTGATGGACAATTCAGTATAGTACCTGTTTAGGTAAATTGTATTATTCCTAATTCATAATATGTATTTATGTATATGAAAATTTTATGCTAAACAATGAGGTATTGTAATTACTCACCCTCCCCCACCCCCAAACTTGGCAAAAAATTCATAAAGACTCTTGATTTTATTTCAACTTAGTATTAAAAAATATTTAATTTGAGAGAAAGTATAATATATTTTTAAATAATTTTAGCTATAAAATCAAGCAAGTGAATAATTTATTGTGACTTTTTTTTCCAGTTTAATTTTGTTGGGAGAATCCTTGGACCTAGAGGACTTACAGCGAAACAGCTTGAAGCAGAAACAGGATGTAAAATAATGGTCCGAGGCAAAGGCTCAATGAGGGATAAAAAGAAGGTAAGTCCTTAAAAATGGGGGAAGTCTTGATGTGAATAATTTACTTACATTTTTGCTCTCTAATAAAATATATGCATATTTTACATATAAAGCACTAGACATTATTTAATGTCAGAAACTTGAACATCTTAAAGGTCTTTTTGCCTTGTTAATAATTTTTCATTTAGCTAGCTAAAGTATCACTCAGTCCATCATGTTAATTTACTGTGGTATGCACACTTGAGAAGCTGTCAATTTGGAAGACTATAATGTTGTATTACATAAAAATGTGTAAGTAAAAATTTAAAAAATCTAAATGGTTCTTTTAATTAAACTTCTGGTGGCTACCAAGTGATAGACCTGTGAATCAGCTTATGTTGGGGCATGTGCATTGAATGA
Organism: Craseonycteris thonglongyai; assembly: GCA_004027555.1. Classification (NCBI taxonomy): domain Eukaryota; kingdom Metazoa; phylum Chordata; class Mammalia; order Chiroptera; family Craseonycteridae; genus Craseonycteris; species Craseonycteris thonglongyai. The sequence continues at coordinate 52,085 of PVKE010002946.1, forward strand.
ATTGTTCTGTGGGCCTTCTGGAAAGAGCACCGGAGCTGAAGGTATTCTGACTTCATTCTGATGGGCTTCTCTTCTGAGTGTCCCACATCATTTTACTTGAGCTCTCCCACAAGCTGACTGCATCTCAATCATTGTCTCTCCCTATAGACAGATAATGACATAGTATTAAGAGCTAAGAAGTTGCGGTAAAAACTCCTCATTGTTAGTGATTATCTTTGACTCTTATAACTTGGTCTTATCACCTGAGTTTAAAGATACTTTGAGGCAAGCAGGTGAGTTCCTCTTGGACATATTTAGATGTTGTATTAAAGTTCTAGATTCTGAATCAACTGGGTGTCAATCTTGTATTAATTGTCATGCAGTTTTGGTTTCCATGTTTGTACTTACAGTTAGTAGTGCTAATTTAATAGCCTGGTGACAGTGAGGTGAAGACTACTGAAGGACAAATAAATCTTTACCAGAAGATTAGTATATCCATCAGTTAAACAAGTTATTCTTATCAGTCAGTTAACAAAACATGTTTTTCTCTCTCCTCAGCTTTTATCAATTTTCTCTTCAGGGCCCTCCATTTACTCCCCTTGTGCATTCAGACACTGAGGGTGACAGCTTAGAAATGTGTATAAAGAGACATCATAGATTCTATTTTCGATTGGGGTTAAATTTGTAGCCTAAAGAACATTTCTTGCTATCTCTGGCAGAAGAACAATGTTTAAAAGAGTGATCCCCGTGACCAGATTGAATCTTGGTTCTGTAAGTTAGCAGCTTTGAGACTTTGCACAAAAGACTTTACTTTCTTTGTGGTATATAAAATGGAACTAATAATGTAATTTACCTGTTCCTGTGGTTGTGAGAATTAACTCATTTCCCATTTAGAAAAAAAAAAAGTGCAGCTCGCTGCTATGCTCATTTAATTTTACATGAACATGATCTTTGAGGCTGAAGCAAATTGACTGGTTTTCAATGTGAAAATAAAATATAAAAACTGTTCTTCAAGTTATTTCTAAACAAATATATATGATCATGAATATTTTATAATTTCTTCTTTTGTGGTAAATTTTAAAGCATGGAACTTTGGGGGTAAAGTTAGGACTGTAATCAACTAGTTGTCTCAGGGCAGCCGGTGAGTATTCAAAGAACAAATGGGAAATGGGTTAAATTAGTCATAAGCACTTAGAACAGTTTTGGTGCGTAATAAGTGACCTGTTAATGTTAATGATAGTTCTTAAGTATTATCTTTACATTATTAGATAGTTGATGTGTCCATATTGTCTTGTCTAGTTCAGTCTTAACCATAAGTAACAGCAGTTCACACATTTTTTTTTCAGTTTGTATTGTTGTCTACTGAAATTTTACAAAGTTTACAGATTACATACATATGCATGCAAGAAAACAGTACTAAAATAAGACCAAAAAATTGGCTACAGATTACATATTTAGTTTTATTAAAAGCTATAGATGAACATATGTTGGTCGTGCCAAGTTAGTTTGAATGGCTGTCTTATGTTTTTTATATTATGGTATGTGGATTCTGTGAAGAATTTATAGATTTATAATATCAGGAATGTCTTATAATCTTTATTTAAATCTACAGTACATAAAAAATTAACCATATTACCTTGGTTTATACTGTTGTTTATTCATTGAGCTCTTAAAAATGTTAGTAAAAGTGAAGTCAATTGGAAAGCACTACCATTTGTTAGTTGGCTGTTATTTTGAGAAAGTCTATGACAGACAAGTGGAGACAAAAAGTACTGATGTAAGTAATAAGAGTGATTGGGTTGTATATTTCAGGTGTTACAAATGGAAAGCCATTTGGCTTTAAGCTTTCCTACAGAGTTGTCAATTTATGTAAAAGGAGAGAAAGCTAGAAAATAAGTCTTAATTTACTGATTGCCCTAAAATATTATGATGGAAATATTGTTTGCTGATCTGTATTCTCTAGACTGGTAAATTCAGTAAGGGCAGGGCAATCCACGTCTATTTTATGGAGTGTTTCCCTCATGTTTCATGAGTACTTGGCATAGGGTAGGACCTGGAAAAAATATCTGAGAAAGAAATACATGGTTTTTTTAGGTAATAAATGAAAGGCATAGATGCTTCTCCCTTTCTGATGCCCCATAAAAGATTTTGTAAATAGAGAAAATTATAAACCCTGTATACTTCCAATTCGTTTGGGAAGATGGGCAGTACTGTATCATTCTAAGCTGTGAGTTTGAAGCAAGGGAGTGTATGTGCCATTTTAATTTTTATTCTCTTGGATTAATACCATTTCAGCATTATTGATGGGCTCAACAGCCTTGATTTTTGAATATAAGTACAGTGAGATGATACTGAGTAATCTCATGGAGCCCTAAGGGCAGGAGCTACAGTCAGACTTCATGGGAGACTGGTCAAGCCAGTGTGTGGTAATGCTGATCTTTGGCAGGCCGACTATACTGCTGTCTCCATCTCATCTGCAAGGGGAACCCAGTTTTTTATGGATAGTTGTTTTGATTTGTAGAGTGTACTTTGTATCATGTATCATTCTGTACATACATTTAATTAATCTGTGTTTTAGTCCCATTTTGTAGCTGAGGAAACTGAGACTTAGGGAAGTTGAGTAATTTGCCAAAGGTAAATGCCAAAGAGCCATCAAAATTTGAACCTAAAAGCCTGTATTCTATTCTATGGTGCACAGTCTTCTAGTGATAAACAATTTCTAAGAGAGTTAATCAACTTCAGAAATATTAGAAGTACTTGAATATTGAGTACTCTAAACTTCAACTGTGAAGTCAGACTGAGTATATTTTGTGAAAGTTTTCTAAGCTTTATGTTTTGTTTTTTCTCAATGATAGATAGTATACTTTCAATTTTTTTTATGTATCGTGTTGATTTTTACAGATCCTCTCTTTAGGGCTTATTTAGTTTCCTTGTTCTCTGACAGAAAACTATATACTTGAGCAGATTAGAGATGCTAGAGAATTAATTTTAGGAAAAGAAAGTGACTATTTGTAGTAGCATAGAGCTGCAGGAGCATGTGAAGGGCTGTAGGGAAACCGTCTCATGCTAGGGAATGGTCCACCTTCAAAAAATACAAGTGGCAGTCAGTTACTTTTAGGGAGAGCAGATGAAAACATGGAGGTCATTAAAACAGAAGTGTTTTGTGCATAGATACTTGATACATTATTGCAGCATGACAGTTACTATTAAATTGGGAAACGAAGTTTAGCTTTGGGAATCAGTATGCATTGTCTTTGTAGGGGACACTTTGGAGATATTTGTCTTATCCACCTAGATTAGTTCTTCTCTGAGACCGCCCCTGTCATAAGCAGGTGGGATGACTAGTAGTCATGCTTGCGTTTCTGCTCCCCACTACCACCACCCCTAGCTAAAAATGTTGATGGGTGATTGTGTACGGTTGATTAAAGCCAGATCAAATGTGTGTCTTCTGGAAATTTCTAGTGAGACTCAGCTATGCTAGTTAGAGCTCTTTGCTCTAAATCAGGGGTCTCCAAACTACAGCCCACCCACGAGGCCCTCTAATCTGGCCCGTGGAGACCTTTTTATCTGAATAAAATAATATTAAATAAATAATTAAAAACATCTATGTTTTGATTCTTTTTTATTTGGACCTCGAGTGTGTAGTCGGCCCCCAAACTGCTGTTTGATAGTTAATGCGGCCCGCGGGCTGAAAAGTTTGGAGACCCCTGCTCTAAATGAAGGGGTGTGCACACAGAGGATCAGATGTCTGTTCAAGGACTGATAATAACAATGGCCAGATGGTATCAACTACTTTTACAGTGTGTGCAATGTCTTGTTCAGACCATGCCACAACCTCCTAACAGGAATGGAGGCTTAAAGAAGTGACATAAATTATGTAGTCCCTTATTTCTGAAGAATGACTACACTAAATATAAACGTGTATCTCACTAGACATTCAAATTCAATTATACAAACTATTTTCATCTGTATGTGGGCTTTGAATATAAAATCAGATTAATCTGTAATAAAGTTTTAATTTTGTTTTTAACTGAATTTGTTTCCCAAATGTATTTGACCATAATCTCTCTTTAAGAGATTCTCTCTATAACTTCTTGAAAATCTACAGTATTGTAGAATGTGATTTATGACAGTTTTTAGAGAGGCATATTGTATAATTATAAACGTAGATATTTATAACATTTTTACATGCTACTTTTAATATGTATTATACTTTTTAATTATCCCTTATGGATTTATTTCTTAAGGTTAATATATTTTAATTAGCTAATCTGTGATATTTTTAGAAAAGTTGAAAAGTACAGATGGCTGAAAAAAAATAAAGGTACTTGATTAAGTCACTCTAGATACTACTCTTGTTTATAGTTTTGGTGTCTTGTACGTTGTTCTTGTGTTTGGTTATATGCGTGTTCACATGTGTTACAGAGAATGGATCATATTATGCATAATGCTTTATAATTAGCATTTTCTTCTGCATCTGTATCCTGTCTTGTGTCAGTTCACCAAATAATTGAGCTTTATAATTCTAAGACTGCTGTGTGATAGGATGGCACTTAAGGGATTTTTTGAGGGAATATAGATAGCAATATGCAAAAATAAATTTGCTTGATGGGGGGGGCTTAGGCTTTTATTTTAATGAAAGATGTTATTGTTGTCTTAACACTTTGAAAAAAGATCAAATTGATGCAAGTTTTTGGAGGACATACTTAAAGTGCCTCCATGATTTGGTGCCATAACATCCAATACAAGCATGGTTCCAGAAAACAGCCTTCTTTGTTAATCTTGTTGAAGTAGTTTTTTGACAATCTTTAGCATAGATATAGTTTAAAAAAAACCAAAAAACCCCAAAAATACTCATCATGGTAAGTTTTAAACTATTTATCACCCAGTGTCAGCATTGCCTTCTCCTTCCATGTGTACCCCTCCCTCCCCTCTGCTTGCCACATGAATTGGGGAGCAAATTCCAGATATAATTTCATCTGTAAATATTTTATTAGGTACTTCTAAAATAGAAAAGCTCTTTGCTGTTGTGTTTGTATTTTATCACCAAAACTATTTCTTTATATTATCATCTAATCAGTGCTCATAGTTTCCCTTTTGTCTAATAAGGGTTCTCTTAACAAAGTTTGTTTCAGTGACATTCCAATGAGGGCTATATATGTGGGCTGTCTGAAAAAATTTAGCCATAAATGCTTCTGTTTTTCATATTATATGGCTGGATACTTTCCAGACAGCCCTCCTACCTTGCAGTTGATTGATAACATCATTCTCCTCCTCTTCCTCATTTCTCCTTGTAATTTATTTGTAAAGGAACTGACTTATTTGTCCTGAAGAATTCCTGTGGGTTTTGCTGATTACATTTTCATGGAGGTGTTTATCACTGTTCCCTGTATTTCTTGTAAATTAGTAGCAAGAAAGATTTAATTACATCCACAATCTCCTGCCTTCTCTTCATTTTCTTTCTTCCATTTGAAAGAATATTTCCCAAGCAGCGTTGTTGTGGTGGCACATAAAATCTAGTTTCCTCTCTGTGATGGCAGCATTCATTGTTGATGTTTTGTTATTTATTTGTTTGTTTGTTTGTTTGTTTGTTTTTAGGCTCTTTAGTTCAGTAGGAGTTGCAAAATAGATGTATTCTGTTTTCTTCATTAATATTAGCTAGATTTACTTTATAGGAAAGGTTGAATAAATGCTCAATTCTTTTTTCACTAGTTTTAAAATAGTGAGTTGTTTCCTAGGAATTCCCCCAAAATGAGGAAGGAGTGTTTTGTTTTCTTTTGAGTACCATTATGATTTGCATTTAAACAGTTTTGATGTGTTTCAATTCTTTGCAATGAGTACGTAGTTTTAACTAAATTAGTACGTTGCTTGGCCTGTGGGAATCTCTTCAAGTTCTTTTCTAAGTTCTTTTTACACAATGCCAGTAGTTGGGGCCAGTAACTTTGCTTTCTAGTGTGGTATGATAGTCCAGGCTCATCCTGTAAGATTCTTCTTTAGACTTTTGGAACAAGCTATTTGTTAAGGAATGCTGGTTACTATTAGTGAAAAATAGTGTTTAGAGATTGCATTCTGGGATCTCGTTATACTTATTATCTTTAGACCCTTCCAACATGGAGTCTAGGACACACACATATTTTTATAAGTTTATTCTCATTTAAAATCAAGACAGGTATTTTATTTTATTGGTCTCGTATCTGTATTCTTTCACACTGAAAATCCCGGTTCTTAATGACACAAGATAGTGCTTCATTTACTTTATTATAAAATATACAAAACATCTTAGAATAACAATGCAAACATTACAGCAGTGTCATCAGTGAAAACAGTTTTTGCACAGTTCTTGTTCTTAGGGTATCCTACACTTGAGATACAAACTGCTGTCTTTTGAAATTGTTTTTCAGTGTATAACAGTTATTGCCATAATATGAATCCACACACAGTTAAGCTCAACTGTTGCACTTGGTTTTCTTGTTTTAAGAACTGCTAAATTATTTCCTGTTACTTGCAAAATATTTACCTGGTGCCAAAGTCAAATGAACACAGTAGGAAATTTTCAGAGAAGTCTGGCTTTTATCCCTAGTTTCTTTATTTATTAATATTTCTCATTGCCATTTGTTTGAATTTTGTTTAGTTTTTGCTTTATACTTCCATTTCCTTTTTTTGACATAAAAAGTTACAAAAGTATAATAATTCTGTGTTGTGTATGTGTGTGATTTCTCACTGTTTCATAGATGGTTAATACTCAGCATTTTTCTCCACCTTCTTTATATATGTATTTTTTACTTAGCTACTTAATGGAAGTATAGAGATAGTTGTTACTCCTTTTAATAACGTCACCATATTCCATTGTGTAGATACACTATGAATTATTCCAGCATACTCCTATAATATATTACATCTGGATTGATTCTAACCTTTTGTTAAATGTAGGCGGAGTGTTGCCTTGAATAGCTTTTACTCACATCTTTACATGTACTTTCTAGTTTAGCTTTTGGTTAGCATTCTGGAAGTGGTATATTGCAATCTGTAATTTTACTAGCTAGTGATAAGTTCCTCTTTCTAGGGGTTCTTATTTTGCTGTACTATGAGCAATGTATGAGAGTACCAATTTCTTAACAGATTCACCAACAGCTTTAAACTTTTACTGAGAGTGGTTCATAATAAGTGCCATTATAGATGTGTAGGAGAGAAGTTAATTATATATAATTTATGCCCTGGGCCAGGCAGTAAGACTTGATTCTCTTGTGGAATTCTTAGTTGAGAAAGGCTGTAACTTGTGGGAAAGGGTTTTTTTCTGTGTACTTTATATCCCTGCCTTATTTATATACCCTGTCTGCCCCCTGCCATTTGGCTCAGTGCATTGGAGAGTTAGGAACTTTTATAGATTCTCTTTTAGGGTGTTAATCTTACAAATTGCATGCTTTCATTAATCTGATTGATTAGTAGTATTCATGAAAACAGATCAGCTTCTTTAGAAGAATGATTATGAAAATTGCAGTATTGTATAATCTGGTTCAGAAGGAAGCTTATTAAAGCCGTAGAGTCATACCACCCTTGTGATATTTAATTTTGTCTTATTTTTAATTCCTATACTGCAAATGGTTATTACTCAGTTTTCATTACTCCTGTTATAGTTAGTTAATACTTTCTCAGGCAGCAAATATTTTTTGAATGCCTATGTTGTTGTTGTTTTTGCCTTCAAGGAGCTTTTACCCCTAGGAGGCTGATGTGCTGACAGTAAACTAATACACAGTATGGTAAATGCTACAACAGATGCTGTATTCCTTTGCATGTTGAGAGTGTTCAGGAAAGCTAGAGAGGATTGCACTGGAGTAGGAATTTACAAGACAGATGATTGGGATGTATTCTAGATATCAGAAATAGGATCAGCTACTGTGTATCATCACACTAATGCTTGGCCTATTGCAATGGAAGTTATTGAGGTATGGTGGGAGAAGCGGTGTAGGTATTTGAAGACAGGCTGGGTCTGAGGGTACAGGGTCTTGAATACTATGTTAAGAGATTTTTTGTTTTATTTTGAAAGTAGAGCATTAGCACTCTTACGTTTTTAAGATACAAGTTATATATTAGTTGTTTAAAAAGATAACTTGGTATAGTAGTAGAAGGGATGGGCGGGAGGGGGAACAGATGGAAGGCCACAAACAAATGACTGTGTTTTAGACATCTAGCTTTGCTTACAGAGTTCTTCCTTGTGTTGAGATAAAATCTGTATCTTTGAAATTTAAATCCTTTGATCTTAAAGGCATCCTACTCAAGCTGTAAACTGATTTCCAAGTAACTTTAGACTTTTTTTTTTTTTTAATGTAATGGGACATGGCATTGAATTCAACCTCAAAAGTGATTGATTGCCTTTTTTTTAAGAGAAAGGAAGGCCTGCCTTTCTGGAAGATTTACTTTTCAAATGATCTGCAATAAAAGCCAATGACAAAAAAATTAATGTGTCTTAGACCAATCCCTTTTATAAAGTCTAATGAAATTAATCAAAGGAATGGAACTTTTAAATGAGAAATTTAAAACTTCTATTTAAAACTTTTTATGTTAATAGACAAAATTATCCAGGCAAATGCTGTGTAAGTTTATTAAACACTTTTGCTTTCTATACTTTACAGGGGAATTTTTCCCGCAGCATTGGTTTAAACACCACCATATGACATGATCTCCTGGTTGTTCTGAATATACAAAAGCTGGTCAAGAAATGTGCAGAATTTGGTGGTTGGGGGGGAGGGGGCGGTTATCGGAGAGGACTAGTTCACACAGCTGATAGTGTGACTTATTATTAGCATATGAGGCTATCTGGAAAAATATCCAGTCATAAGTGCCTCTGTTTTTCACATTCCATGACTGGATACTTTCTAGACAGCCCTTGAGTACGTGCCACATTTCAGGCTACTTGCGTCCATGTTCTTTTAGATGTTACTGAAGAAGCATGTCACATGTGAAGAAAACCTCAAGTATGGATGAAACTGAATTTGAATTTTTAATGAAACATCATTAAGTTCCTCACAAAGCAAAGGAAAACACCTCAAACCATTTTGGAAGAGATGTTACTGGTTTACGGGGATTGTTGCCTGGGGAAATTCATGGTTTACAGGTGGCACAGCCTTTTCAAGCAAGGCAGAGAGTCAGTTGAAGACGGCCTCTGTCCCGAACTACCTGTTGAGGCCACTTCCTCAGACACTGTTAAAAGAGTTGAAAACGTGTAGTGAAAGATGCCAGATTGAATCAAAAGCAGCTGGCAGAGTGGTTGGACTATCACCTACAACTATTTTGAATATTTTCCATAAGCAACTAAGGATGTCAAAAGTCAGTGCAAAGTGGGTTCCGAGAATGCTCATACCACTTCAAAAACAACAGTGCATTGAGTGTTCAAGACAGTTTTTGGACCTTTGCAGAGACCAGAGATGAAGTTTTGAATTATATTGTCAACTGCAATTGAAACATGGGTTCATCATTGTGAGCTTAAGTCACAGCAGGAGCCCAGGCAGTGGCATGAAAAGGACACACCACCCCCCTAAAGAGTTTAAGGTGTCACGATTGGTTGGAAAAATCATGGCTACTGTTTTTTGGAATATGGAGGGTATCCTGCTGATTGATGACAAGGATAAGGGTGTCATAATAACAGACTTCTAGTCTGCTGAAATAGTTAAAAAAAATCCGTGAAGGAGTAAAGAAGAGGAAAATGGACCAAAGGGCTGCTGCTTTTGCACGAATGTTGTGTTGCCTACTCTTGACGACTGTGGCCACCCTCCCTATAGTCCACACCTCACTCCACCTGATTATAATTTGTTCCCAAATATGAAAAGAAAAAAAAAAACTTTGAGGGGAGAAATTTACAGACAACAAAGTGGTTAAAGCTTCAATTCCAGGGCAAAAACAACTTTTTTTTAATCGGATAAACTTATTGAAGGATCTGAATTGTAAATTAGGGTAAAGGGTGAATGTATTAAAAAGGAAAAGTAATAGTTTTTTTTTACCCTTCTTCCCGTTGATTCCACGAATGCCTTGACCACCCCTTGTAAACTATGTCCAGTCTCTACTTCTTTTCTTCTCACTCTCTCATTTTGTTGTGTGTGTTTTAAAATAAAATTTATTTTTAGAATATTTACTTTTTTGTTCAGTTTCTGGTTTTGTGTTCATTGTGGATATGAGCGGTTTAACCTTGTTTTAAAATAAAAGCATATAAAGCAGTATAGTAAAAATTCAGTGTTGTATTTCACATTGGATAGTATTTCCATACACTTTCATGGCATAATCACTGCTTTGCCCACATAGTTATTAAGAAAATTGGAAGGACTTGAAATTAAAATGTTACTATTTAAAGTACAGTTATTCAGATTTTTGAGACACTCTTTGAGGAATAAAAAGATGGATCCAATGAAAATAAACCTTTGTTTTCATTAGTAAAGTAACACTTTAACCTATAAAACTTAAGCTAATTACTCTGCCATAGATCTGATACCAAGATGAGTTAATTGTCCATGTCTAATGAAATGAGACATGAGTTTCGGTGAAAAAGGGTAGTCCATTTTAGCACAAGTTGCTGTTAATGAGCCTTTTAAAATTAACTCTTAATTGAATTGCAGTCAATTTAGTTAAGGAATATTTGAGCACCTTGTAGTTGTGTTGTATATAACAAATTTTCTTTTTAGAGGGCTCAGTTCTCTGTTTACAGAATTAGTAGAATGTTGCTTATTGTACTCATCATTATGCTGCATCAATTGATTTTCTTTTTCAAAATTCTTTAAGAAGGAACTTCGATTAGAAATTTTTTTCAGTCATATTAATGACAAATTATTAGGCTCTTTCGTAAGTCTAGAAAGCCAGCCTATTCTATCCTAGCTTATTTTTCAGTTTACTCCTTCAGTTATGAAGGACCACTATTTAAAGAAATTACGTCGTCGTTCTTTTTATTTTAAAATATTTAATTTTTATTTTAAATCACATAAAATTGTTAACTCTTTTGCTTTTAAGGACATGTATAATTCTTAATTTTTAAGTTGCAAGTTGTCATGGGGCCAGGATAATACCATACACACCCTGTGGGTCCAAAAAATTTAGAACTGAGTATCACCATTGAAATGATCTATTTTGTGGTTTGATACTTAGGGAAGAGTAAATACAAATTATGGTAGATAGATAGGAATATTTTAAAAGGTCTTCATGGGGAAGTCGGGATGGCTCAGTGGGTTAAGTGCTCACTTTGCAACCCTGGGGACCGGGGATCGAATCCCAGCCCCAGTGGACCCATATGCTGAACAGGGGAGTGCCCCCAGTTCAGTTCTCACTGGGGTGAGACCCTGGCCCAGTTCCTGCCCTGTGCAGCCCTGCGCCCACCTGTGGAATGAAATTATGTGGAAAAACCAATGATGTGCAACTATGGAGACTGTTCTGGGCCCTCCCCCTTCTCTCTGTCTCTGCATCTCTATCTCTCTGTCAAAAACAATAAAAATAAATCTTTAAAAAGGTCTTTGTAAGTTTCTTTTTAACAAAGTTTTGGGCAAATTCAAATACCTATAAAGTATTCTAAATACAGAGGACTAATTGCTTCACTTAGAAAGTACTATTTTTAAGAATCTGATGTAAAGAAAGTTTTATATAATTTCACCTTTGTAACTAAGATTAATTTCTGACTAGTAACTTGTGTTCATTTAAATTACGAGATTGTTGACTAATAAACAAGTGAGTCATTGAAAATATAAGGGCATTTGAAGATGTGTAATATGATCAAGCAGTTATAGCAGCAAGTGCTTTCAAAATGTTTAAGGTTTAGGAGACGTACTGCCAGTATGGTGGTGAAGGTTCGTGCCTCCCATGCGGGAGGCCCCCAGTTAGGTTTCTGCCCTGCGCAGCCCCACATCCACCTGTGTGGAATGAAGCCATGTCACAACTAATGATGTATACTGGAGACTGCTCTGGGCCCTCCCCCTTCTTTGTCTTAGCTCTCTCACCTTCTCTCAAACAATAAAATAAATCTTAAAAAAAATACCGTATTTTCCGGCGTATAAGATGACCGGGCGTATAAGACGACCCCCTAATTTTACAGTTAAAACATAGGTTTAGGCCTATATTCGCTATATAAGACTACCCCCCACGTCCGAGGCTGTAGTCTTATACAGTGAATATAGTAGGCCTAAACCTATGTTTTAACTGTAAAATTAGGGGGTCGTTTTATATGCCCGGTCGTCTTATACGCCGGAAAATACGGTACCCTATTAAAAAACCTTTAAGGTTTAAATAGGAGTCACAAGTAGTTACTTTCACAATTAAATATTTTTCTTAATTATGAAAACCTTGTATAAAAAATTATGACAATATTGCTATTTTTAAAAATCATTATCTCCATTTAGAGGTGTTTTTATGCTGCTATATATTTTGAGACAATGTTTTGGTGACCTGGTTTATTTTACTTAAGAATATTATATGTCTATGATCATAAAAACTCATTTAAAATTAATTGTTTTTACTATGAAAATGTGAGAAACATTTGTACATATAATTATCGCAATAAATGTATGGAAGTGTAATGGTTAATTGAAAATGTATTATCAAAATTATTTAAGGCCATTCCTTAAAGTTATAAGCCTTCTCAGCAGAAAATGAAAACGTTTGTATTTGAATGTTCTCTAAAATTGGGAATGCCACTTTTTAAGAAAAATACAGTAAATTTGCATATTTTTGACTAGCAAGGTAAAACCGGCTAACACATATCTATTTGGACATTAATGTTATTTTTGTATTGCCTGTCATTGCTACTACCCTAAACCCCTACTTTTGTATTTTCTTTTATATCTATATATATTATTTTTTTGACAGAGAGAGAGAGAGAGATACAGAGATACAGAGACAGAGAGAGAACTGAACTGGGGGCACTCCCCAGTTCAGCACATGGGTCCGCATGGGCCGGGGCTGGGATTCGATCCCCGGTCCCTGGCGCTGCAAAGTGAGCGCTTAACCCACTGAGCTATCCTGGCTTCGCCTGTATTTTCTTTTAATTTATACTTTGAAAAAATTATACCTGTAGAAAAATTGTAAGAGTATACAGTTACTTCCTGTGTAACCTTGACCTAGATTTTTCCATGTGTGCACACTTGTATGTTCTCTTTCTGTTTATGTAGGTGTATGCATACACTTGTACACACAGTTAAAGCCTGTTTCTTGGAATTTGCTAAAATTTATTCCAAAATTAATACACATGACATTTTCACAAATACGGACATGTGCAGAGCAGCGGAATAATCTGAATCACCGACACTCTTGTTGCATTCCAAACTGCTTACTTAATTTCTTGGTAGTGTGGGGAAGGTGAGTGGAGACAGTGATACGGAGGTGGTGGTGGTAAGGCTGCAATACACTGAGCATTTACTGTGACTTAGGCGCTGCTGTGAACATGCCCTGCGAATTAACCTATTTAATCCTTAAACAGTCCTCTGAGGTAGCTATTGGTGCTCTTCTAATTTTATCCACGAGGTAATGGAGACATAAGGAGGTTTTAACTACTTTCTCTTGACCTGGCTGTTTAGTCAGGATTTGAGTACATGTTTAATCACTACATTCTGTTTTTCCTCAGTAGTCTTCTGATTTCTTATGTCTAGTTTTTCTGTCTTTCTCTAGCAACCAGAGCGTACTTTTAAATAATCTTGTAGCACATTTGCATGTCTTCAGGAAGGGCAGGTCTTTGCTATGACTGATAAGGTTTCTCTTCAATTTGCCACTTCTGTGACTGAGCTCCCACCTTTCCATTTCTTGAATGGATTTCCTTGAATTTGAAATTCTTTTCAAATGGTTGGAATATTTAGAAATACTTGGCGGTATTTTATATTCTGTTAATAGTAGGTGTCATTTAATAGAAAGTTTTAATAGTATGTTTAAAAAAAATTAAAACAAATTTCTCAGCAAGTCTTGAAGTAACCCTAAATAGACAATGTGAATTAAGGGTGTATTCTTGCCTTTGGTCATCTATCATACATCTCCATCCTGGACTCAAATACACATGAAGTAGGTTGACAAGAGAGATTCATTCCAGTGATATTTTTTTAGTGTTTTTAAGGCATGTGAGGCGGAGATGGTTTTTAGACAGTAGTTGTTTAATGAGTTGCTTGTATATACAAGAGAAGAGAATGGGCCTGATTGCTCACAATCTGATGTCTGAAAAGTATTTTTCCGGATCCTATGCATTTGCATATCTAATTGCTATGTAATCAAAACTAAGTGAACTGTAAGTACTTGAGACTAAAATGAAAGGCAGTCATCTGTACTGGGAGGAGGGAAAACCCCTTTAGTGCAAGCTGGCCTGAATATTAGCATTATAGTCTTCTTGTGTTTAATTATAGGTGTCTGACTGAGCTGTCAATGTATGCTTGTGTAATAAAGAAGTGACTGTGACTCTGAAATGCGTGCTCGGCTTTGTGGTTACAGCATTGGCTTTGACCGAAGTTAGCATTCATCATGTATTTTGGTGATAAGGTTTGTGCCAGAATGGCTAATTACCTGCTTTGTTTGATATGGAAAGAAATGGTTCCACACTTTTCTTCCTTCCAGTGACAACACACTATTAAAATGTGTTTTAAGCAGCTATAATGCCCTCCTTTATCTGTTGGGAAGACATGGGGTGAAAAAAATTAACTTGACTTTTTCCAGCTGTTTCTTGTAGATCTTGGTGGATCTTTTGAGAATAGAAAGCTACCCCAAGATATTTGCCCTTTCTGCTTTTATAGACTTAAAATTTTTATTTTATTATTTTTTACTGCCTCGTAAAAAGACTTATTAAGGGAGATATTCTTAATATTCTTAAATATTCTTAAGAGGAAGTTTTGTAGCTGATTATCAGAGTTTCAGGCTGCTTTACTCTTCTGAACTTCTATATCTAACACAGATTTAAAACTGTTTTTTTAGTTTTCTTACTGTCAAATTAGTAAATTAGCTGTTTGTTGGTATCAATTCACTTTCCCAATTTGGATCTTTAATTTGTGTAATTTGAGTGAGTGAGTAATGACTTTAAGGACAGCAGTGGGGAGATTGATTACAGGTAATGTGTGAGCATATACCCATTCTGTGTGCTGTGTTGCTACTCTGATTAGTCCCAATTCTTTTAATGTTTCTCTCTGCAATATTTTCTTTTTAAAAATGTATGTATGGGGGAAGCTGGGATGGCTCAGACGGTTAAGCGCTCACGTTGCAGTTTCCGGGACTGATGATCGAGTCTCAGCCCTGGCCTTTGCGGACCCATATGCTGAGCTGAGGTGTGTTTCCTGTGCAGGAGGTCCTCAGTTCGGTTCTCGCCCCCTGGTTCTGCCCCTGGCTTGGGAAGGGGGTGGGGGGGCATTCATGAGGGAGGATCCCAGCCCAATTCCCGCCCTGCGTGGCCCCCTCCCACCTGTGTTGAACAAAACTGACCGATGTATAACTATGGAGACTGCTCTGGGCCCTCTCTTTCTCTGTCAAAACCAATAAAATAAATCTTTTAAAAAATGTATTTCTGAATATATTACTGTAAACTGCCAGTATGTATGTTCTGTGCTCCGTCTGCTGTCAGCCAAAGAGGTCTAGAGTGTAGAGTGCTAACCTCAACTGTCTGTCTGCTTCTCAGCGAGGGTCATGCTTCACAGCACTGTACTCCCAGCCCGGTGAGTGTTCTACGCTGTGCTTTACTTGGATTTGATCTCTCTACTATTTGTTTTTGTCCTTGAAATTAGTTCTGGTCTATATAGTACATTGACCTGTACAATAAAAGATGTCTAAGTTATAGTTTTGAATAGTATGCTGAATGAGAAAATGAGAGTTTTAATGAGTTCTGGGTATCTTCAGGAAAGAAAACTAGTGGAAGCTGACAGCAGGGATAAGTATGTTGCCTAAAAGAATTGATCAAAGATAGCTGGAAGAAACAGGATTTGGAAAATTCTGAATCATTATATTGGTCAAAATTGGGAGGGTGGTAGTAGAGAAATGTGTTCAGTGTTTTAATCAATATAGTGTATAAATTATGTTTAAAAGCAATGTACTTTGCCTACCGTATATCATAGTTAGCCTATAATGGAACTTAGGGGTCAGAGGAGATTTATTGTATTAAAAAAAATGACATTTACGCTCTTCAAATTTTTAAGAAAATAATTTCTGCAGCCATTTCCAGAATACTTATATTACCGGTATTTTCTGTTATGATATGGAAGTAGGATTGACATTATTGGTATATAGTAATTTCTTTTTAAGTTTTATTTTGAAAATACAAGGTCGGTTAAGTTGAGGTTTTTTAAATAGAATACTAATCTGTGAATTTTAGAGAGGCCGTTGGAAAATAGTTTTGTAACTTACTAATCTTAAATATATAGGTTGCTTCTTAATCGCAGTCGGGATTGGACAGTACAAAGTAGTAAGCACTGAGGTGAAACTTTGTGATTTCTTTAGGAATTCCTGATATTAGTGCCCTCTAAAAGTTTTTGTGCTTTAAAAGGAACTCTGGTGTATTTTGAATTTAATAGAAATATTTAGGGTAAACTTTGAAATTTATATTGTCATTGTAATTTTAGAAGTAACTTTATACATAAATTCACCAATGTTTCCTCTCCTTTAAAAAAGCTTATTACTTCTGAATCCAAATACTTACTCTTAAGCTTCATTTAAGAAATACTGCTTATTCATCTTGCCCTTTTGAAAATTCTGTTTCCTGATAATTTGAGAAAAAAAGTTCTATATTTCAATAAACTTCATTAATTGAGAAAAAGTTATTAGAGAACTCTAATTTTCCCAATTTGAGTTGACATCTTTGTTCTTGGTCTGCTTACATAATTAATGTACTTGAAGCATTAATTTGTAAAACTGTAATTGACGGTGAGTGTATGAGAGTTTTAAGATTAACACGTGAAGAGCCCAGGCTATTTTGTCTTGCTTACCGCTTGGCCCGTTATATCAGATTTCACCGACATGCTGGCAACCAGAGTTCTGTTTAGGTTGCAATAAGCTGGATGTTTATATATAGAATATATTTACTTTGTGAATATTTATTATTTACCTCAATTTGTACAATGTATTATTTTAGAAATGCTTTATATTCAGTCAGTTGTCTGCGATTCTTGTTCCAGTGCAGAAAAAGATTTTTCTTTACCCCTGAACATGAAAATGTCAGTAGAAGAGGAGCGTGAAAGTGATTCTAGTGAAATTATCTTTCCTAAAAAACTATGTAGAGTCGTTATTTTTTCATCATCAGACGAAGAGGATGATAATATTGAAGAATGGCATGATCTGAGAGGTGATCAACCAAGGATTATACCTTCCACCTGTTGCAACATTTTGTGAAACCTGCAAAGGACAACCATTTTTATGTTTACTGTGTTTCAATAAAACTCATTAAATTTTTTTTACTATATTTTTAATTATTTTTTATTGTTGTATTTGTGATATCATCTTGAAATTATTTAAAATTTATTAATAGAATGTAATTTTAAAAATTTTATATTGTGAGTTAAATACTGTGACCTGCACGAAAAGTATAATGTTGGTCACTGGTGACTGACGCAGTCCAAACGGAAAGTTCAGTGTCAGTCACTGTTGACTGACATTGTGCTTAATGTGTTAAGGAAAATCTTACACCTTTTGAAGGACATTTGTAACCACAGAAAGTTTAATTGTGCAAATGAGGATGAGTACCCTTTTAAATCACATCATTTGTGATCTCTACAAAGTTTCCAAGCACCTTATCTATGTTTCAAATCCTTTTCTAAGTCTCAGACAAAATATATTTAGACTATGTTGTTTCCCACTCCCCTAGTCCCTTACATATCCATATCCCCATTAAAGCACTTAGCATGTTTTTTGGTTGATTGTAAAGTTATTTATGAGTGGTGGCTTTGTCTTAATCATCTCTGTAACATGGCACATTGTAGACACTTAGGAATGCTTAATTAATGCGACCCTTTTTGTATCTTGTATTTCAGTTAACTACTAGAGCTCTTCATCTCTACTGTTGAATTAGTTTTCTATTTTCATACATAATTTTAGTCCTTTCATTGTTGCATTTTGAGATTTATATTGCTCAGTAGCAGTGTTGGTCAGTGTGTATGAACTTTTTCCCTGTGTGAACCAGAAGCACATAGCTATAAGCAAGGACTGAAATGAAAGGCTTACTCAGTTTTGGAATGAGTAGGGGATAAATAGCCAGGAAATTGACTCTGATCATCTTAGCCATTTTCACAGAAGTAAATTGGGCTTTGGACTGGGCTATGCCACCTATGAGAATAGAGGCTAAAAGTTATGACTGCCACATTAGAAATGTTCCTTGGGGCAGGAAGGAGAGGCAATACTATAACTTAGAACTAGGGCTAAGCTGCCTGCTGATTTGAATACTGGATCATTGCTACCCCTGTGGAAAAAAATGAAATTTGATATAAGAGCTTGAGGCCTTCTGTTTCCAGTAATGAATGAATAAATTTTTATCAGACTGACTGACCTGCACAAAGCAACTCTAAAATGTATATACAATACAAAGCTACTGCAAGGACCACAGCACCCTACAGGCAGATCTAGTATAGAGCTAGCCCTTGGGGGAGGTAAATTCATGCAGTGAATGCTTATTGGCTGGCTTTTAGCCCGGAGTCAAGCATAGTAGATGGCACTAATTCCAACCTGGGGGAAATCCCTATTGGAGAAAGTGGAATCCAGGAAGGAAAAGAGACTGAAGGAATCCCCAGGTTATAGCTGACCCCTGAATCACACATATGCAGAACCAGACTTTAAGGATCTTAATACAGATCTGAACTGAGACCAGATGTGGCAGTTCTGAATTGAGACAAGACAATGACCTACTAAAATACAAATAAACTCTTAAAAGAAAACAATCCAGAATCAGCAGACAGTTCAAAAAGTAAAGCCTGAAAATAAATCACATTCTCAAAAGATAATTAACTGATAGTAACCTTCAGATGTTGGAGCTAATAAGACAGGTATCATAGCTGTTACATTGATTTCAGTAAAGAAAGCCAAAATGCAAAAAGAGAAAATCCTAGCAGAGAAATAAGAAGTGGTAATAAAGGACCAAGTGGGAATTTTAGAACTGAACATAGAATATCTGAAGTGAAAAATTCACTAGATGAATTTAACTGCTGAGGAAGGAGTATGCAAACTTGAAACTACAGCAATAGAAGCTATCTGTTGTAAATATTATAACAGGAAGAGGAACAAAATTGAGGTAAATGAGAAGAATAGCATGTGAGATGCTATTATTTGGCGACTCAGAAAGAAGAGAGTAGATGAGACATGAAAGCACTTGAAGGAATGACAAAGAATCTCTCAAATGTGTTGAAAGAGACACATTTACAGATTGAAGATTTTTATCACACAGCAATCAGAATGAACACAGAGAAGGCCACACTGGCACAGTGGAGTAAAAAGAGCAAAAGTCTTGAAAGCAGTAAGAGAAAAATGAGACGTATACAGAGGAGCAGTGATCAATTAGTGGCTGACTTATCAGAGAGCAGGGAGGCCAGAAGAGAGTAAAATATCTTTTAAATGCTAGAAGACAAATATTGTTAGCTTGAATTCTATAACCATTGAAAATATCTTTAAAATGAAGATGAAATAAAGCCATTTTGAACTAAAAGACAACTAAAAGAATTCATTCCCAGCAAACCTGCTTAGTAGAAGTGCTAGAGGGGAATTTTTCAGACTAAAGAGAATTGAGAGCAGATAGAAAGTTGATACCTAGAAATGATGAACCACAGTAATTGTAAATCTCTGGGTAAATAGAAGAGACTTTTTGGGGGGCTGAGAGATTCTTTTTTCTGTCTTAATTTCTTTGTAATATAATATATACGACTGTTTAGGGGCTGGGGGTGGGGGAAGCATTGTCCTATGGAATTTTTAACCTATGAAATGTAAATATGGACATACATGGTTCCGAGGTTTCTACATATGTGAAATGCTAAAATAATAATTGTTACTCAACCATGAAAAGTTAAAGATTTATATTTATAATCACCAGAGAGGAACCACTGAAAACATAATGCAAAGGACTGTAGGTTAGAAGACACTAAGGAAAATAAAATGGAATTATAAAATATGCTGAAATAGTATATTTTGAAAAGCTGGGAAGGAAAGAAGAGGGAGAAAACACAGAGGCTACAAATAGAAAACCAATGATAAAGTTGGTAGACTCAAACCTAATCTTGTCAATATTGCATTAAATAGCAATAGAGGGAACACGCCAATGAAAAAGCAGAGATGGTCACATGGATTTAAAAACAAAAGTCTAGTTATGTACAAGTATATACCCATACCTATAATTACATTAAAATACAAAGTTTCTCAAGAGAAAATTAGTAGAAAGGTAGAAATAGATTGAAAGTAAGTAGATGGAAAAGATATAGTATCAAGAAAATAGTACACCGAAGATTTGAATGGCTATAATAATACCAGATCAAATAGATTTCAAGAGAAAAAAATTACATCAGGTAAAGTAGATATTTTATAATGATAGAAATCAATTTAGCAAAAAATGTAACAGTTGTAAATATTCACTTAACGGTTACTTAATAAGTCTTAATATAGTCACAGCATGAAACAAGAGTTGATTAAAATAAGGCAGAAATAGACAGTCCTACAATCAAATTGAGATTTTAACACAATTCAACAATTGATAGAATGGAATAAAAAAATTCATCAAAGATTTAGAAGATCTGAACATTATCAGCCACCTTGACCTTAGTGTTTATAAATCATTATACCTAACAAATTTGCCTTTTTTTTTTTTAACAAGTACACATGGTACATTCATGCGAATTAAACATATGATAGACCATAAGGCAGAAAATACTGAAATTATACAGAATGTGAGCACTGACTAAATGGAATTAAACCCCAAGTATTTGGAAACTGAACAATGCAATACTTCTATATATGAGTAATCCACTGGTCAAGAGATGTCAAAGGGAAATTAGAAAGTATTTTTAAATAGTAATGAAAATACAAGATTTGTGAGATGAAGCTAATGCAGTGTATATAGGACATTTATACCTATAAATCTTTATATAAATCAAGTAGCTAATTTTCTACTAACTTAAAGTTTAATAAAATTAAACATAGCAAATTGAACCCAAAGTAAGTAGAAAGAAGCTAATAAATAGTAAGAACAGAAATTACTGACATAGAAAAGAAATAGAGAAAAACAATGAACCTAAAAAGTGTTTTTTGAAAAGATTGACAAAATAGATGCAGTTATATAGCCAGACTAATCTACAACAAGAGAAGACACTACCAGTATCTGGTTACTAAATAGGGCACAGCACTACAGATTCTACAGACATAAAAGACTTCTAAGAAAATATTATGAACAACTTAAAGCCAATGAATTCGACAACTTAGGTGAAGTCTTTGCAAAACAAACATTATTACCAAGAAGTAACAGAAAACTTGAACAGTCCTATACTGATTTAAAAAGCTGAATTTGTAATGTAAAGTTACCCCACAAAGAAAATGTAAAACCTAGATAGCCACACTAATGAATTTTATCAAACTTCAAAAAATAATGTTAATCCTATGTAAAGACTTTCATAAAAGATATGGATGGTATACTTAATTTACTGTCAACTGATCATTACTAGCATTACTGTGATAACCACCAAAAAATAGAATTAATAGTTCTTATAGGTACAAAAATTCTTAACAGAATTTTAGTAAATTGAATTCAGTAATATATAAAAAGGATAGATAGTACATCAGTACTAAATGAGGTATATCTTGGCAACGTAAGGTTAGTTTAATACTTGGGAATTAATCGGTGTGATAATTTATATTGGTAGAATAAAGATTTAAAAAACGATTATTTCAATAGATGCATAAAGTCTTGGACAGAATTTAATACACCTTCATGATAAAACAGGCCAACAAACAGAATAGAAGGAAACATCTCAGTTTGATAAAGTTCATCTGTGAAATACCTGTACAGTTATTTGTCACTTAATGATAGGGATATGTTCTGAGAAATCTCTCATTAAGTGATTTTGTTGATGTGTGAGCATCATAGCATGTATTTACACAAACCTAGATGGTCGTAGCCTACTACACATCTAGTTTATATAGTATGCCTATCATTGACTGAAACATCATTATGCAGCACATGACTGGTGACATAATATGTAGCAGTGAAAGGCTCAATGCATTTCTCCTAAGACCATGTACAAGCCAAGGATGTAGTCCCCATTTTTATTCCAGTCTGTATTCAAGGTCTCTGTGAGTGCAATAAGACAAGGAAAAGAAAGAACAGGGCATACAGATTAGAAAGGAAGAAATAAATTTATTTCTAGACTTCTTGGTTGTTTATATAGAAAATTCCAAAGTATATAAAAGGTTAGTACAAGAAGAGAGATTATGATCTTAAATTTGTGTATACCAAATATCATAGCTTAAATATATATAATGTAAAAGTCAGAAGTAAAAGGAGGAAAACATAAATCCACAATCATAAGTTTAAGATAACTCCAAATAACTAATAGAACAAGGATACAAAGCTCAGTAAGAATATAGAGGATGTGAATAACATAACTCACAGACCTAATTTACAAAAAAATAAGAACGTTATAGATAAGAATAGCATAATTTATTCTATTAAAAGTGCATGTGAAACATTTTGTCCGATTGACTGTGCTGGGCCAGTAAAACCTCAGCAAAGTTCAGAAGTCTGAAATATTCAGTGTGCTTCAGTCTCAGTGGAATTGAGCTAGAAATAAAAACTGATATACATTATAACCTAAGGATCTAGAAAGAAAAGTAAAGTAAAGCAAAAGAGAAAATATAAGCAAAACAAAGAGCAAAATTTAACAAATAGAAAACATGGATAATTATTTATGATTCGAATAAAAGATACTTTGAAGATTCAAAGTAGGGATTCCAGGATAGCTCAGCAGGTTGAGCACATGCCCTGAAATTGTGAGGTCCAGGATTCGATTCCTGGCCCAGACCTGTGCAAACCCCATATGCTAAACTGTGGTTCAACTGGTCACCACTGGGTTGGCCCTGTGGTGTGAAGGTTCTCACCTCCCATTTGGGAGGCCCCCCATTTGGTTTGGTTCCTTCCCCGTGTGGTGACACATCCACGTGTGTAGAATGAAACCATGTTACAACTAAGGATGCACAACTGTGGAGACTGCTCTGGGGCCTCCCCCTTCTCTATCTTTCTCCCTCTCTCTCTCCTCAAAACAATAAAGTAAACCTTTAAAAAGATACCCACAAAATAGATAAACTTGTATAAAACTGATTAGGAAAAATGAAAAACTGAATTTTATGTCATTAATTGGATCACTGTTATTTTATGTACCACTAAGGAGGAAAAAGCAACCAAATAAGCGGACAGAAAACCTGCTGTTCACATAGAATTTGTAATTTATTAATATATACATATAGACTTACTTAGTCCTGTCTTCATTGTATCCTGTTACATATGTTAAAAGGAAAATACAAGTGTAATTAATAAATTCCTAAGACCTTAGAGAGCTCTTTGTTGTCCATTTACTGTGGTGGTTTTCACGCCACACAGCAGTTTGTGATACCAGGCATGTTGATGCAGCATTTTTAAAGGAGTGCTCCGTAGTCTCTATAGAGTTTTTCCCAAGCCATTGGAAATTTTAATACACATTGTTGTCAAGAGCAGTAAAGGGTGTGATTTATCCTTCTTGTAAGCTAACAAGTTAACTTGACACCATAGTTCTAAGGATGGTGGTGAAAAATCTGAGACTTCTCATCAGAGAGCAGACTTTATTATTCACAGCAAAAGCAGTAACAGAGTGTCAGCATGTTTTCAGTGATTTCCCTGAACCCCAGTTCACAGCTTACTATACACCCACTGGACTGCATTGCTGAAGGGGAGCTGGGGCCAAGGTCCCAGCACTTGTGAACACGCAGCAGACAATATAGTCTCCTTCAAGGGATTGAGCAGTTATCAAGTATAGTCTCCTGTGTGACTGACTACGAAAACTGCTCATTTAGAGGAGCTAGACAAGCCTTGTGCTCTGGCACACCCCAGGTGAGGGGCATGCAGGAATGCTCAGGGCTTGGAACATGCTGCCTCTCCCAGTAGCAGGTTAGGCACAGCTAGGTGTGTCCTGCTGCCTAATTTACAGCATTGGTAAGACATACCAGGTTTCAGAGATATTAAAATATTTTTTAGAAAATGCTTTAAAATATGTGAGGTACTGTAAGTAAATGTTAAGAATGGAAATGAGTTAAGAATAGGATGACTCAGCAGATTGAACTCTTGCCTTGCAACCTCAAGGTCCAGGGATCAAATCCCGGCCCTGGCTTGTGCATACCCATATACTGAACTGCATCACAACTGGTAACCACCATTGGCTTGGTGGCGAAGGTTCTTGCCTCCCATGCAGGAGGGCCTCAGCTCAGTTCCCGCCCCACACAGCCCCACATCCATCTGTGTGGATTGAAATGTCACAGGTAATGATGTCATCTTTGGAAACTGCTCTGGCCTATTCCTGCTTCTCTCTCTCTCTCTGTCTGTGGCTTTTGCTTTCGCTCTCTTTCACGTTCTCTCAAACAATTAAAAAAAGAATGGCAATGAGGCAATGAGAGCCAAATTAGAAATATTGTACCTATTTGTTAAAATCATGGAAAATTCAGTGAACAACTTTGGAGACAAAGGTTTGAGAACTTGAGTAACTGAAATTATATATTTTGGGGAAGCCGGGATGGCTTAGTGGGTTAAGTGCTCACTTTGCAGCACCAGGGACCGGGGATCGAATCCCGGCCCCGGCCCATGTGGACCCATATGCTGAACTGGGAGCTCCCCCAGTTCAGTTCTC